>ONZH01024373.1:0-12140 GCA_900303285.1 Rhinella marina | reverse complement strand
TGCCACCAGGTTACGCCCGTTGTCACACACAACCATGCCTGGTTTGAGGTTCAGCGGCGCCAGCCAAAGATCGGTCTGCGCCGTGATGCCCTGTAACAGCTCTTGGGCGGTGTGCCTCTTGTCACCTAAGCTCAGCAGTTTCAGCACCGCCTGTTGGCGCTTACCCATGACAGTGCTGCTGCGCCTAGAGCTACCGACTGAAGGCGCCGTGCTCACGGATGGTAATTGAGAGTAGTAGGAGGAGGAGGGGTTGGAGGGAGAGACATAATAAGTATGAGAAACCGTGACCGAGGTAGGCCCCGCAATCCTCGGTGTGGGCAGCACATGAGCGGCCCCAGGGTCAGACTTGGTCCCAGCCTCCACCGAGTTACCCCAATGTGCCATCAGGGAGATATAGTGTCCCTGCCCGCCAGCACTTGTACACGTGTCCGTGGTTAGGGGACCTTCTCAGTAACCGCGTTGGTCAGGGCACGGATGATGTTCTCTGACACGTGCTGGTGTAGGGCTGGGACGGCACATCGGGAAAAATAGTGGCGGTTCGGGACGAAGTACTGAGGGACAGCCACTGCCATCAGGTTGCGGAAAGTCTCAGTCTCTACCAGCCTATAGGGCAGCATCTCCAGGTTCAGCAGTTTGGAGATGTGGATGTTTAGGGCTTGTGCATGTGAGTGGACGGAATTGTATTTGCGCTTGCGCTCAAATGTCTGCTGCAAAGACAGCTGAACGCTGCGCTGGGACACATTGGTGTAGGGTGTGGAGGAATGTGGAGGTGAAGGGGTGGTTGTAGGGCGTTCGGCGTTCGTGCCTGGGTCCTGGGCGGGGGGTTGAGTCGCTGAGCCAGCATGTGACACAGGGGAAGGAGTAGTGGTATGACCCGCAGGAGGTGAACGGCCTTGGTTCCACTGAGTCGGGTGTTTAGCGCTCATATGCCTGCGCATGCTGGTAGTGGTTAGGCTGGTAGTGGTGGCTCCCCTGCTGATCCTGGTGTGGCACAGGTTGCACACCACAGTCCGTCTGTCATCCTCACTTTCTTTAAAGAACCTCCAGACTTGCGAACATCTAGGCCTCGGCCCGGGAGCTTCACTCTGTGAAAAAGTTGCTGATCTACTTGCTCTGGCCCTGCTTCTCCCTCTGGCCACCCCACTGCCTCTTCCAACCTGTTCTGGTGCTGCACTTGCCTCCCTCTCAGAAGCAGTGTCTTGGATAGGCTAACCAACCCAGCTCGGGTCAGTCACCTCATCGTCCACCAGCTCTTCCTCCAATTCCTCACTCTGCTCCCCCCTCAGACTTACTGCCCTGACAACAACGTCACTGTCTGACAACCGTGTCTCATCATCATCACCATCCGACACCTCTTGACACACTACTTGCACTAAGTCCACACTCTCATCACCCACAGACTGCGAAAGTTCTAAATTTTGGGCATCGGGACAGAGCAACTGCTCTGGTTGCTACTGAGCAGTGGTTTGTGTCTCTGGGTAGGGTCCTGAAAAGAGTTCCTGTGAGTATCCCGGATCTGAATCCATATTTTCCAATGGGGGGGGGTGCAGGCTGGGGGGAAGTAGGTTGAGCTGCAGGAGCCAGAGGTCTACTCCCTTGGCAAGCTTGGGTGGATTGCGTGGAAGACTGGGTGGTGGATAAATTACTGGACACATTATCCGCTATCCAGGTCATCACCTGTTCGCACTGTTGTGGTTTCAATAGTGGTGTACCATGTGACCTTGTAAGTTGCAAGATGAAGCTAGGGAGCGAGACTCTGCGGCGTTCCACTGCTCTCTCTTCAGTAGATACTGTGTCACCCTGCCCAGGACCACGACCTCTGCCCCCTACATCACTTGGACGCCCACGCCCATGTCCTCGTCCTCGACCCTTACCCCTGGGGTTCACTATTTTGTATATTCACTAAACTGTAGAATTAATATCTGAGGCCAAAACCATATTCAGTAGACAGTAGAATTATTATCTGAGGCAAAAAAACTTATTCTCTAGACTCCGGCTATTGTACCGCACATTACTCAATTTTTCACTGCACTGTAGTATATATAACTAAGAGAAAAAACGTATTTTCTATACTGCGGCTACTGTACCGCACACGACAGAATTTTTCACTGCACTGTAGTATATATAACTGAGAGAAAGAACGTAGTCTTTAGACTCCGGCTACTGTACCGCACACGACAGAATTTTTCACTGCACTGTAGTATATATAACTGAGAGAAAAAGCGTACTCTTTAGACTGCGGCTACTGTACCGCACACCACTCAATTGTTCACTGCACTGTAGTATATATAACTGAGAGAAAAAACGTAGTCTTTAGACTGTGGATACTGTACCGCACACAATTGAATTTTTCACTGCACTGTAGTATTATAACTGTGAGAAAAAACTTACTCTTTAGACTGCGGCTACTGTACAGCACACTACAGAATTGTTCACTGTACTGTAGTATATATAACTGAGAGAAAAAACGTACTCTTTAGACTGCGGCTACTGTACAGCACACTACAGAAATGTTCACTGCACAGTAGTATATATAACTGAGAGAAAAAACGTATTCCCTAGACTGCACTACAGATACCTGTAAGCCAAGGTTCAGCAGCAGCAAAAATGAGTACTGAGAGGACTTTGGGCAATTTCTTTGGGGTCTCTGTGGACCACGTGCTGTCCCCTTTCTGTCACCAGTCGCTGTGCACAGTGTGCAGCCAAGATGGCGGTAGCTGCACTACAAGTCCCAGCCAGCAGCCAGGAGGAGACAAAAAAAAAGGTGCTTGTAGCCCTTACAAGGGCTGTTGGGTTCTTTGAGGATGATTCCTGCCTAACCAAAATCTAAATTGAGGCCCTAACACTCCCTGACAGACAGCAGCTCTATCCCTAATCTCATGCAGGCGGCGTCTGAGGCGAGCAGCGCGGGAGCAGATTCTTATATTCCCAGGTCATCTGATCTGGCCAGCCAATCCTGCTGTCGACTTGTAGGGGTTCCACGTGATGCTAGGGGGTACCAAAGACTCTCCTGCATGTTGATTGGCTGTGAAAAAGGCGCCTAACATGCAGGAAGAGGAAGATGCCATTTCCTCGAGTATCGCGAGATGCTCGTCCGAGTATCGAGCATGTACGAATACCCTAATGCCATGTTCGCTCAACTCTAATAAAAATATATAAACAAAAAAAACATATTGGGTATCACCTTACCCAAAAATGTTTGAACCATTAAAATATTAATAAAAATTTCCTGTGCACTGATCGTCATAATGGAAAAAAAATAAAAAACATGATTTCCTATTTTTTGTCACCTTTTCCCCCCCCAAATAATTGAATAACAGTGATTAAAAAAGTCATTCATTCCCCAAAAATGGTACCACTAAAATCTAAATTTCATCCCACAAAAAAAAAGCTGTCATATTTCTCTGTAGACCGAAATATATAAAATTTATGGCTGTTAGAAAATGATGATGCACAGAAAGTTTTGATTTTTTAAAGGTTTTTATTTTCTTTAAAAGAAGTAAAACAAAAAAAAAAGTTTGCTATCGCCTTAGGCTACATTTAGACAGGCTTTGTTTTCCCGGTATCCGAGCCGCATATTTTGCGGCTCAGATGGGGACCCATTAATTTCTATGGGGCTGCAAAAGATGCAGACAGCACACCATGTTCTGTCCGCATCTGTTGCTCCATGCCACAGCCCCGCAAAAAGAATAGAACATTTCCTATTCTTGTCCGCAATTGCGGACAAGAATAGGCATTTTCTATGATAGCCGCAGCGATGTGCGGTCCGCAAATTGCGGAACTCACATGGGCAGTTATCCTTGTTTTGCGGATACGCAAAACACAATGCCTGTGTGAATATAGCATTAGTCGTATTGAGCCACAGAATAAGGAAATGTAATAAATTAAAGTATTTTTTATAAAGAAACATAAAGAAGAAGCTTTTTTTGGGTCATTTTTCTGAATTGGATTTCAGTTGGAATATCAATGTTTTTGCACCACTGTGGTCCTGTTGTGCGATTAAAGTTTATGCCACCATTGATTTGATTGAGGACTAAAATTAAAAACTATGCAAATATACAGTATACTATGAACCGGATGGTATTTTGTTTTAAAAATGTATTAAGCTTAAAACCAGATTGGCCGAACTTAGTGGATGGATTAAACGTGGCCGCTGGATTATTGCCATAAGGGGCCGGAGCCTGAAGACTAGTAGCTGCCATATAATATGTTAACCAAACAGAGGATGTTGCTGGTAAAGGGTTTGGCTGGTTAGGTGGTGACTAGTGTTGAGCAAGCATGCTCGGCCGAACTCGCTGTTCGGCCAAGCATGCCTACGCTCGGGTCCGCTCAATGTTCGGCCGAACACCGAGTGTACTCGAGTGCAATGCTCAAGTCTCTTCCCCGCACTGTAATATTGATTTGTACGCTAATGCGTACGAATTTGTATGCTAATTAGAGATGAGCGAATCATTCAAAAAATTATTCGCCGAACATTCGCCAAACTTTTCCTAAAATTCGTATATTCGACGAATATATTCGTTGTATTTGCATACAAAATATACGTTATTATGTGCTATTAGCGAACATTCGCTCACTAATAACGAACGTTGATTTACAAAATGTACGCAACTTCTTAGAAGACGTACGCATGAGCGTACAAATAGCTTACGAATCTCAGCGTACTATTGTCTAAGCGATTACGTAATACGCAGGCAAGTACGAGGAGAGGCCGCGGCGTGCACTCCTCAGAGGCAGAGCAAATATTCGAGACATATATATGGTAAAGTGCAAATATATTATTATAGGTATAATATAAAAATTTTAAATATCACCTACCTAGTATGCTCACGGACACGTTTAAGTCTCTTTTCTTCTGATGCTTGTCATAGAACTGGAGCAGAGTCCCAAACTCAGTCGCAATTTGTAATCCACATAGGTAAAATTGTAATCCAAATGGGTAAAAAAAAGCAGTAAAGGTTCCTTAAAAAATCCTCTTTCAAGGAGCTCCCCAAATAACCTGAAAAGGGGAAAAAGGGATGAGGCGCACGAATGCACAACTTAATTTCCTGAGTTGCCTCGTCATCCTCCCGCGCTGGAGAAAGGGGCGGAACTATCAGGGAGGAGTCTGCATCCCTGAATTGAATTTGTACGCAACAGCGTATAGAGTAACTACCAGGGAAAAGTCTGCATCGCTGAATTGAATTCGAACGCGACAGCGTATAGAGTAACTAAATTATACGTAGAATAGCGTATAATTTATAGGACACACTACATAGCGAATGCGTACAAAAGCGAAGCGAATCACCTAATATTCGGATTCGCTTCGCAGGTGAAAAATCCCAAGATTCGATAGGAATCTACGAAGCGGCGAATAGATTCGCTCATCTCTAATGCTAATGCGTACGAATTTGTGCGCTAATGCGTACGCATTTGTATGCTAATGGGTACGCATTGTGCGCTAATGCGTACAAATACAGTTAATTAGCATACTTTTACGAGTGAAAGGAGTAACAGAGGAGAAGTTGCGATTCTGACCTTTTTCTATTAACCAGACACCCTCCCCTCTCCCGAGCAGGGGGTGCTTGGTTTAGTCCCATTGACTAACATTAACCCCTAGTGCTCGGCCAGAGCACCTGAGCATACGAGCACAGAGGTGCTCGCTCAACACTAGTGGTGACACAATATTATTATTATTATTGCTAAATTATAATAAAGTTATACTTAGCTTTAGCCCTTGCATCTTGTAAAAAGAAGAACAAAACAACAAAACAGATAGATATAACCCAAGGTCACGCTGGTTAATTGTAGCTATAGGAATAAAGGAGCATGATTCCTAAAAACAATACTTTATTATAAATTATTAAAAATGCTCAAAGGCAGATGTAAATTTTGTACAATCTAATGAAAAGAATGTAGATATAGCGTGTGCGATAGGTATGGGGCACCTGTAATGGGTAGTCTCTCCCTAGACAGCCCTAAATAAGCCCTTAGCCCAGGGACACCCCCAAATGGTAGGGGTTCACTGTCCCTGTACCTATCCTGCTACCACCCTAGAAAACCCTACAAAATCTGATAATAATCCCTGCACTCTGATGCGTTTCCCACTAAGCGAGGGTTCATCAGGGGGTGATGCTAAGAAAAAGGACTAAAGAAAAAAGAAGAAAAGAAGTCTTCAGATCCCTGGGCTAAGGGCTTATTAGGGTTGTGTAGGGAGAGACTACCCATTACAGGTGCCCCATACCTATCACACACCCTATATTTACATTCTTGTCATTAGATTGGACAAAATTTACATCTGCATTTGAGCATTTTTAATAATAAAGTATTGTTTTTAGGAATCACGTCCCTCTATTCCTTGCATCTTGTAACTATGAAGAGTACATTGTGGTGCAGCAGGTCACTGGCATTTGGATCCAACAACTGAGTAAGAAGAAATCCCCCGCCCACCAGTTACAAACCCATTTCTTCAACCCCAACAGTACTCCTGCCCTACAGGTGAAAGACTCTTCTTCTGCCATCTGTTTGTATGTTCTCCCCATGTTTGCGTGGGTTTCATCCCAAACTCCAAATACATACTGATAGGGAACTTAGATTGTGAGCCCCATTGGGGAGTGATGCTAATGTCTCTAAGGCTTCATTTACACGTCCGTATGTGTTTTCCGTTCCATATATTGCGGATCCGCAAAAAAAAAAAAACGGATGACGTTCCGTATGGCATCCGTGTTTCCATTTTTTTCTTATTTGCGGAACGGAAATACGGACATACGGAAACGGAATGCACATGGAGTACTTTCCGTTTTTTTGCGGACCCATTGAAATGAATGGTTCCGTATACGGTCCGCAAAAAAACGGAACGGACACGGAAACAAAATACGGTCGTGTGAATGAAGCCTAAGGCCTTGTCCACATTTCCGTGTCAGTGACACATCCGTGAAAAAAAGCGTACGTGTTTCATCTGTGAAGCTGTCCGTGAAGGATCCGTGGTTGGTCCGTGTGTTCGTTTTTACCATCCGTGTGGCATCCGTATTTCACTGACGTTGCTGGGCTGAAAATTGATTTCCAAAGAATCTATTAGTCATCAGTGAAAAACGGACGCATCAGGGACACAACACGGATGTGTGTCAGTGATTTTCACGGACCCATAGACTTCAATGGGCGTGCTTGGTCCGCATCACGGATCAAAGTAGTGCATGTCCCCGTGATTTTTTTACTGACCCACGCTCAGTAGAAAAATGCTGAAATGTGAACAGATACATTTAAATCAATGGGTACGTGTGCTGTCCGTGAAAAATGCGGACAGCACAAGTCAGTAAAAAACGGAAATGTGGACGAGGCCTAAGTGTGTAAAATAAATAAATAATAAAATTATGTCACCAGGAATATCCAGCTCCTCCTCTATCTGCATCTTTCTGACTTTTTTCAGACATGGAGCCCGCAAAGGATGATTTGGAAGAAGTAAAGCCAGCAAAAGGTGAGGATTGTTATCATTAAGACCTGGCCCCTGTGAGAGGTGTATAAAAAAATAATGATTTCATATTCTACTACATATTACCTCCAGGGGTGCACCTAGCCTTTCTGCTGCCCGAGGAGAAAAACTGAAATCACGCCCCTCCCTCCACAATGCCAATTTCTTAACCTGACCCCTTCCCTTCAGCCCATAGCTCTTTGGCTGCCCCTCTCTTAACCCTACCTGGTGCTGCCTGAGGTGATCGCCTCACCTGGCCTCATTAGTGGTGCACCCCTGACTACTTCCAAAGTCAACTACATGGAATGGGAGGGACGTAAGTACCAACAACTTTGCCAGGTGCACATTCAGCTTCTGCACCGTTTGATGAGTGCACGCATACTGTCTTTTTGCAATCATCTCAGTGATCGATTGCTGTCAAAACAAGTGATGAGGAGGAGCATCAGGACCAATAGATGACATTGAAGTTGATGAAAAGGAAAGACAGCTTCCTCCTGCTAAAATTGACAAGACCAAACATAAACCAACATATATAATAGAGAAGATATACAGAGGTTCTGGAGATACCTTGTATTTAATGTATGTTACTATTAATAGACTGGACTCCTAAAACACTTTTTACTAGGTATGCATTAAAATGCCGCATATGTGCGGTACCAATCAAATATAAATGAGAATAACCTCTGGGCTGACCCTACGTTTCCCTAGGGTAAGCCCTTTGCCCAGGGATACCTCCAGATGGTAGAGGTACCCTGTCCCCGTACCTAACCTGCGGACCCTGTATGGCCCTATGGTATGCAGGATAGAGAGGTAGTGCACAAAAACACCACCCCAAATGAAATGTCAAAACAGCCCCAACGCGTTTCGCCCCTTAGCAGGGCTCCTCAGGGGGATTTGTTAAATATTATGGGGAGATAAGGCAACTAAATAATCACCAATGGGCACATAGTAAATGATAATGAATAGAGATGAGCGAGTAGTGTTCGATCGAGCTGGTATTCGATCGAATACTACGCTATTTGGCATACTCGATTTCGTTCGAGTATAACGGCGATGGCGCACTTAGAATTCGTTTCCCCTCCCACCTTCCCTGGCGCTCTTTTTCCACCAATCAACATGCAGGGGGGGTATGACAGGCACGCTGAGCACGCTGGCAGCGCGAAAACGGCGTCTACATGCATTGGCTGGAAAAACCATGTGACCTCGAATATTAAAAACTCAGCTCTTCCTGCTCGTACGCATATGCTGCGTGAACTTAGTCAGGGACAGAGGCTGGAGAAGGGACAGACAGATTTTAGCTGTTGGATAGGCAGGAGCGTGATTAAAAGCCCTTATCAGGGCTACTACAGTGGACTTCAGTGATAGCTTACTACAATATAGACTTTACAGAGAACGGCTGCTGTATTCAGGGATAGCTGCTGGAGTAGGGACAGAGAGAGGCATTAGTGGTGTATTAGGTGCTCTGCTACATACCAAACTATATTTGACACTACTGCTGTGTACCTTGAAAAATACAATATATAGGCCTTAACTGGCAACTGCACTGTGCGTTCTCTTGCAAAGTAATTTCTCATAACTGTTGTTCATACACACCGTCTGATCACTCAGTACACGGCTGTGTACCTTGAAAAATACATATATAGGCCTTAACTGGCAACTGTACTGTGCGTTCTCTTGCAAAGTAATTTCTCATAACTGTTGTTCATACACACCGTCTGATCACTGAGTACACGGCTGTGTACCTTGAAAAATACAATATATAGGCCTTAACTGGCAACTGCACTGTGCGTTCTCTTGCAAAGTAATTTCTCATAACTGTTGTTCATACACACCGTCTGATCACTCAGTACACGGCTGTGTACCTTGAAAAATACAATATATAGGCCTTAACTGGCAACTGCACTGTGCGTTCTCTTGCAAAGTAATTTCTCATAACTGTTGTTCATACACACCGTCTGATCACTGAGTACACGGCTGTGTACTTGAAAAATACAATATATAGGCCTTAACTGGCAACTGCACTGTGCGTTCTCTTGCAAAGTAATTTCTCATAACTGTTGTTCATACACACCGTCTGATCACTCAGTACACGGCTGTGTACCTTGAAAAATACAATATATAGGCCTTAACTGGCAACTGTACTGTGCGTTCTCTTGCAAAGTAATTTCTCATAACTGTTGTTCATACACACCGTCTGATCACTGAGTACACGGCTGTGTACCTTGAAAAATACAATATATAGGCCTTAACTGGCAACTGCACTGTGCGTTCTCTTGCAAAGTAATTTCTCATAACTGTTGTTCATACACACCGTCTGATCACTGAGTACACGGCTGTGTACCTTGAAAAATACAATATATAGGCCTTAACTGGCAACTGCACTGTGCGTTCTCTTGCAAAGTAATTTCTCATAACTGTTGTTCATACACACCGTCTGATCACTGAGTACACGGCTGTGTACCTTGAAAAATACAATATATAGGCCTTAACTGGCAACTGTACTGTGCGTTCTCTTGCAAAGTAATTTCTCATAACTGTTGTTCATACACAACCGTCTGATCACTGAGTACGGCTGTGTACCTTGAAAAATACAATATATAGGCCTTAACTGGCAACTGCACTGTGCGTTCTCTTGCAAAGTAATTCTCATAACTGTTGTTCATACACACCGTCTGATCACTCAGTACACGGCTGTGTACCTTGAAAATACAATATATAGGCCTTAACTGGCAACTGCACTGTGCGTTCTCTTGCAAAGTAATTTCTCATAACTGTTGTTCATACACACCGTCTGATCACTGAGTACACGGCTGTGTACCTTGAAAAATACAATATATAGGCCTTACTGGCAACTGCACTGTGCGTTCTCTTGCAAAGTAATTTCTCATAACTGTTGTTCATACACACCGTCTGATCACTGAGTACACGGCTGTGTACCTTGAAAAATTACAATATATAGGCCTTAACTGGCAACTGCAACTGTGCGTTCTCTTGCAAAGTAATTTCTCATAACTGTTGTTCATACACACCGTCTGATCACTGAGTACAACGGCTGTGTACCTTGAAAAATACAATATATAGGCCTTAACTGGCAACTGTACTGTGCGTTCTCTTGCAAAGTAATTTCTCATAACTGTTGTTCATACACACCGTCTGATCACTGAGTACACGGCTGTGTACCTTGAAAATACAATATATAGGCCTTAACTGGCAACTGTACTGTGCGTTCTCTTGCAAAGTAATTTCTCATAACTGTTGTTCATACACACCGTCTGATCACTCAGTACACGGCTGTGTACCTTGAAAAATACAATATATAGGCCTTAACTGGCAACTGTACTGTGCGTTCTCTTGCAAACTAATTTCACGGCTGTGAAGGCAAAATATTGTAAAAAAAAAAAAAATGCGGCGGGGGGCTAGCGGAATAGGACGTGACGAGGACGGGGGCGCGGAAATGCTGTTGGGGGCCTTGTTGAAGCCAGTGGGGATACAATGCGTGCTGGTGAGGGTCAGCCAGGATCCCGCTCATCCAGAATCCCTGCCTTTATGGGACAGTTAAGCAGGGGCGGGTTACACCGCTGTTGAGGCCTGAGCAGGTTGAACAGGTGGTGCATGGATAGCCGATAGCGCTTCCACACAGTTGTCCACCAGCCAGTCATCCACACAGGTCTCACTCTGACCCTCCTTCCTCCACACCTGGCCAACAGAGTCATCCCACCCTTGACCCCTCCCAGGAGCTCTTTTCGGGTCCTTTTTTCAGATGTGCCGGAAGAATCCCAGGAGCTAGGAGAGGAATTTGTTTGTAGTGATGCCCAAACCCTTGAGTTTTCGCCATCTCCTGCTGATGTGGACCCTGAGCCAGCATCTGTTATCATGAGCGATTGATGATGATGAGACGCAGTTGCCATCAAGGGAGGCTGTTGGAATGTCCAGTGGGCAGGAGGAGGAGCAGAGTGAGGAAGAGGAGGTGGTGGATGACGAAATGACCGACCCCACTTGGCCAGGGGTGATGTCCAGCGGGGAAAGCAGTGGAGAGGTGGTGGTCTGCGCAGCACCGAAAAGGCAGCAAGAGGGCAAAGGGATGTCCAGAGGCAGAGGGATGTCCACAGGCAGAGGGATGTCCACAGGCAGAGGGATGTCCACAGGCAGAGGGATGTCCAGAGGCAGAGGACAGTCCAGACAAAGTAGTGAGGCCACAGCCAGCACGGCCGAAGCTGTTCCCGGCAGCGGGCAGTCGCGCGAAGCTCCCCCATCGAGGCCTCGTACTTCTGTGGTGTGGAGATTTTTTAATGTTTGTGCGGATGACAAACTGAGCGCGGTTTTGCACACTCTGCCACTCAAAACTGAGTAGGGGCTCTGAGAAGAGCAATCTGACCACCTCAGGCATGCGGCGTCACTTGGAAGTCAAGCACTGGGCTGAGTGGGAGAGAGCAAACGCAATACAAACTGCGCACGGTCCTGCTGCCACTGCCTCTTCCCCTTTGTTGTGTGCTGCCACTGCGGTCCAGACCTCCAGCCAGGACACCTCCACATCTGCCTCTGCCTCGGCTACTTTGGGGCCTTCTCCTTCAGCCTCCCCTTCCCCCGCCTCTTCGCCTGCACCCTCACACTCCTCGTCCCAACAACTGTCCATCCTCGCAGGCGTTCGACCGCAGGCGGAAGTACGCCTCGAGTCACCCCCAAGCCCAAGCCT
>ONZH01024372.1:0-16709 GCA_900303285.1 Rhinella marina | reverse complement strand
AATGGAAGTGAGTATTGAAGATAAAACTTTCATAATCGATTCAGCATCACTTACACTATACAACACTTACTCTAGTTCAGGAGGTGTTTCGGAGATGACAGGTTCTCTTTAACCACTGGGCTATAGAGCTCAGTGCTAAGATAGGGTTGAAAAACCTCATAGAAGTTTCTCTTGTATAATACACAAGAAACTCCTGTGAGTTGTTTTTTTTTTATATAAGAGAAACTTCTATGAGGTTTTTCAACAGTGCCCTAATACAAAGCTCTATAGCCCAGTGGTTAAGATTCTTGCCTTTAATGTCAATGATTGTGATTTTGAATCCCCATACGAAGAGTTTAAAAATAGAGGCTTAAATCAAACTTAAATACACAGAGTGTCCCTAACTGTAAAATGTTTAAAACTTTTTGAGAAAAAAAATGGCACAAAACGTAAAATATGATCAAATAATTTTCTTGGGAGATAAAGTGATGAAAAATGCAAATCTGTCTTTTTTATTTTTTTTTCTGTTACACCATTCACCATATGGGCTAACTTTTTTAAATAATTTAATAGTATGGTAGTTTTTTTTTGTTTTTTTTATTTTGGAGAATGGGGATAATTTTAATTTAATTTTTTTTATATTTTCAAAACTTTAACTTTTTGTTAAGTCCCCCAAGTGGACCACAACTTCAGTCATCAGGTGTAAATTGCTCCATTAGTCTGTATAGAAATCACTATATCACAGTTCAGTGCTGCCATCTAGTGGCCTGAACTGGGATATACTAACAATGAGCTTGGAAGCCTAACACAGGCTGTGTCTTATTTAGGGTGCTCTCCCTGATCTCCGCTGGGGGAAAGCACGCCTGTAGAGGAATCCCACACTTCCAGTTTTTAACACTCTCAGATGCAGTGAGTGAGGGGAACTCATTGCTGTGAAGGGAGGGGGCAAGTGGCGTAATCTGGGACCATGAGGGTGAAGAACTGTGTGAGGAGCTTTATTGACAATGCAAACTTCTATTCTTCATGAAGTAACAGTTCTGGAAAGTATATTCTTAAACTGTACATTGTACAGTTCCTTTGTTATTCCTCTTAGAAGTGTATGAATAAACAGACAACTAGGTGTTACTGGTAGTGTGTTTCCCCCATACTCTCAGGGTATGTTCAGAGGGAGGATTTCGGCCTCAGGTTTCATTGCGCATTCGGTGTTGAAAACAGGGTCAAGTCTGCACAGAGACCGCCATTGTTTTCAGTGGAAGCCGAGCTGCAGTTGAGGCAGAGGAGCATTCTCCCCACATGGTTTACCAGACCACACGAATGTGCATGGACCGGTTACATCAAGGACCCTAGTCACAGTTTAGCACCATTAAACGGAGATAAACCAGGAACCAGTCTGCACCATGCAAAATGAAAACTCATGGCAAAAACGGCAGTGGGATACAGTACGTGGAGAATTTTTTCGCGAACAAAATCCTCCTTGTGAGCCCACCATAACACAATCCAGTCAGTGCTGAGGTTGGCAGACTGTGTAGGGACACACCTCTTTGACAACATGAATGGTAAGGCCCAGCTGTAAATGTATTCATACATTTCTAGGAGGAATAACAGAGGAAAAGCACAATACAGAATTCCCAGAAAATGTATGGTTATTTCATAGGGAATACAAGCATTTACACAAATATATAAAAGAGCTGAAAAGCTCTCCTTAACACGTATCTGCAGAAAATCTACCCCATAATTGTCACCCTCTTTTACTGAAAAGTTAAAGAATGAAAGCTTAGGCATTCCCTATAGGAGATACCATGTCAGCCATTAATTGTTCCCTAGCCTATTGGAGGTCCAATGTAATTAATTTTTAAGATAAAATGCTTTTTGCAGAAATGTTAAAATTCTGCATTTGGGCTCAATATGTTAGGGGCCATTCAGACGGCCTTAGTATTGTGGAACACACGGCCGGCTGCCCCATTCAAAATGCCTATTCTTGTTCGCTATTGCGGACAAGAATAGGACATGTTCTATATTTTCTTGCGGAGCCGTGGCACGGAGCCACAGCTCGGCAAGATCCTGTGCCGGCCATTGAAGTGAACGGGCCCACAACTATTCCGCAATTTTGCACAATAGGTGCGGACCCGTTCACACACTTGTGTGAACGGGTCCTAATAAAAGCTACAAACTGTTCAATAACTTGTGGGTTCGTTCCCCTGCTAGTTTTGCTCTGGTTTCCTGCCACTTGTATTTTGCCCCTGATTTGTCTGTTGCTTCTTGTTCATGACCTGCCAGCCAATAGGAAGATGCAGTATATCTGGGGAACACTCCCACTCATTGCTCCAATTGTTCTGCTAGATCTATTTCAGTCTAGCAACTCAGGGGCCATGTCTTTTCTGCTGTGGCTCTCTCCCTATCACAGCTCAGGAAGAGCTGAAGGATAGAACTGAGCATGTGCGTCCACCTCATTGAGGTGGACAGAGAAATAAGAAAAAATAATTAGGTGGTGCTAAACAGACTCATTTTATTGAATAACTCAGTGCCTATACTACATTTTTTATTTCATGCAATTAAAAAAATTTTCAGATCCAGGCGCTGGTTTGAAAACGGCAAAATATTTTTTGTGGGACATCCCCTTTAACCCCTTCCCGACCGGCGCCGTACATGTACGGTGCTCGGGCGGTGCGGGGACATGACGCCCGCTCGCAGGTGCGGCGGGCGTCATGGCCGGCAAGTCTCTGCTGTTTCTAACAGCAGAGACTTGCCGCTTCTTACCTCCGTCTGCGGAGACTTCCTGGGCCTTCTGATGCCGTGATCACACGTGATCACGGGCATCAGGATGCGTCTGAACCCGGAAGCCTACGCTTCCGGGTGGTGTACAGACTCCCCGATTGGCCAATCGGGGTGTCTGTACACCATATGAAAACTGTAATCCTCGCTGGTGAGGATTAGTTTTCAAACTGCAATTTTTATTCTGGCCACTAGATGGCAGGCCAGGATAAGAAATTAGCAATTCATGGATTTAACTGCATCTAGTAAATCCATGATTGCTCATAAAGAAAAAAAAAAACAAAACACAATATATGAGCTCATATTTGAGCTTTAAAATAATCACCAAAAAATTTAAAAAAATGTAAAAAAATATATAAAAAATAAAAAAGATATAAAAGTTCAAATCACCCCCCTTTCGGTATAAGTAAAAAATAAATACCCAAATAACCATAAATATAGACATCATGGGTATCACCGTGACCGAAAACGCCCGTACTTTTAAAATATAAAAAAAAAATTCCAATACGGCGAATTGTGTGGCGGAAAAAAGCTTCCAAATGGTGATTCGCTGTTTTTTGTCGCTTTTTTTTCTAAAAAAATTAAATAAAAAGTGATCAAAAAGTCATACACACCCCAGAATGGTATCAATAAAAACTTCAGACCGCCCCGCAAAAAATGAGCCCCCATACAGCTCTGTACACATAAATACCAAAAAGTTATAGGGGTCAAGATATGACAAGGAAAAAAAAAAAAAAAAAGGGCAACTTTCTAATTATTTTATCACTATAAAAACGCAGGAAAAACTATACTTATTAGGTATTGCCGGATTCGTACTGACCAGTAGAATGAAAGTAACCAGTTTTAATGCACATCGAACGCTGTAAATAAGAAACCCGTAGAACTGTAGCGGAATAGCGGTTTTCTTGCAATTTCACCCCATTGGAATTTTTTCCCGCTTCCCACTACATCATATGCAATATTAAATGGTGGCGTTGGAAAGTACAACTTGTCCCGCAAAAAAGAAGCCCTCATACAGCTATGTGAACAGAAAAATAAAACAGCTATGGCTGTTTGAAGGCAGGGAGCGCAAAACAAAATGCAGAACCAAAAAAACCTCCGGGGTAGAAAGGGTTAATAGAAGGGAGTTGGTAAAATTAGTGTATTGTAATTTGTTATTTTTACACTTTAAGTAAAAATGCAGAAAGTTTAAAATCCCAGAAAACCTTTTTAAGACTCATGCACACGACTATGGTTTTGGTCCGCATCCAATCCACATTTTTTGTGGTTCGACTCCACTTTGAATGACAGGGCCAGGTGTGATGACATTTACACTGCCTGGCCCTGTCAAAGCTCAGAGGGCGCGGAGGTTGCAGAAAGAGCAGAGCCTCTAAGGCCCTTTGCAGACGAGAGTGTTTCACGCACGGAATCCAAAACGCAGCCCCTGGACTGAACTCCCGGCACTGACGGGGTCACATAGCATTATACTGATTTATCATGCTATGTAACCCTTAGGCCTCATTCACACGTCCGTATAATGTGTCCGCATCCTTTCTGCATCCGTTTCCGCAATTGCGGACAATTATGCAGATAGGATGCAGATCCATTCATTTCAATGGGTCCCGAAAAAATGCCGACAGTACACCGTGTGGTGTCTGCATCCGTGTGTCCTCCTGTCCTACTTTTCTCCTGAATTGCGGTCCGTAGCACAATGAAAGTCTATGGATCCGCATAAAATGTGGAAGACATGCGGAAAGGCATCCACATGTCATCCGTATTTGCGGATTCCGTTCCAGGAGGAGAGAAAAAAAAAAAGAAAAGGTACAGATGTTATTCATCCTTCCATATTTTGCGGATCCGCAAAAAACGGATGACATATGGATACATCCTTTCCTTTTTTTACGGAAAAACGGAACGGATGTCCTGGAAAAACTGAGTTTTTTGCGGAACAACGGATCCGCAAAAAACTGACCGTTTTCCGGGATGTGCACAAATACGGATGTGTGAATGAAGCCTTACAGTTCTGGAATGTATTGGATAACACTAACACCATTATGTTATTGTTATCCAACACATTCCAGAACTGTAAGGGTTAGGCTACATTTACACGTCCGTATGTGTGCACATCCTGGAAAACGGTCAGTTTTTTGCGGATCCGTTGTTCCACAAAAAACTCAGTTTTTTCAGGACATCCGTTCCGTCTTTCTGTAAAAGGATGAATAACATCTTTTTTTTTTTTTTCACCCCTCCTGGAACGGAATCCGCAAATACGGATGACATGCGGATGCCTTTCCGCATTTTTTGCGGATCCATAGACTCATTGTGCTACGGACCGCAATTCGGGAGAAAAGTAGGACAGGAGGATTTCTGTTTGCGGATCCGCAAAACGGAATGGAACAGATTAACGGACGCGGACAACATACGGTGCAATGTCCTTAGATTATCAGGACCCATTGAAATGAATGGATCCGCAAAATATCCGCAAAAACCGTCCGCAATTGCGGAACGGATGCGGATAGATTGCGGATGTTTTAAACGGACGTGTGAATGTAGCCTTACATAGTATCATAAATCAGCATAATGCTATGTAACCCCGTCAGTGCCTGGAGTTCAGTCCAGGGGCTGCGATGCAGATTCCGCGCGTGACACACGCTCGTCTGCAAGGGGCCTAAGACATCATTTTTCTCAACAATGCAGACACATATGAACATGGGACTATCACAGATGCCTTCAGCTGCCAATCGCACATGCAACATGTCAGCCAGGTTCATAGGTACAAATCTGCTGACAGATGCCCTTTAATTGCCAACAGTGTCAGTGTCCTAATACGTGGAACAAAAGGGAAAAAACAGAACTAATTCAATATATTGTTTTAGGACGTTGGTACATTTAAGCATGTTCTGGTGCACAGAAAATCTGGTGACTTTGAAGACCTTCACATCCTGATAGAATAATTCTATGCCAGTGTCTACCTAGATAATAAAGACTTATATTAACTTCACCTAGGGGCTATACTTAAGCTAAGCTTGGCAGCTTTCTCCAGAATGAGCTAAATTGAGATGAATTTGTATGATCTCTATCTATGGTATTAGTAAAAACACAGTCAATTTCACAGGAAAATCTGTAAACTAGTCATTTTGGATAAGAATCAGTTTAACCCTTAAGCAACAGCAAAATCATGTATCAAAAAAACCCCAGAAAACAAAACAAAAATGTTTTTCCTGTTTGATATTTTTAGTCTTAAGTTATGACATTAAAAGATGTCTTCCCTTTTCCGTTGTTTTAGCTTTGACTAGTGGACTGTAGTGGCCCCGGACAACACATTATTACGTGTCACAGAAAGATCCTCACTTGCCCTTGGGAGAATAACCGTTTTTAAGCCGTTTTTTCTCTCTCCATTGCCCTTTGACTAAAAGAGTCAGATAAAGACAAATGTCAACAATGCTGGCCACAGAAAAGAGGAGATAAAGTAACAGAACAATGTAAGAATAAGGCTACTTTCACACTAGCGTTAGCACGGATCCGGCACCTAAAGGGTGCCGACGGATCCGTGCTAACGCTATACATGTGTGGAGCCGGAGCAGCGCTCCGGCCCCACACATGACACACATTAAAACAACACACAGACTACATACATACAAACATACAGACATACATACATACTCACATACTCCCGGGACGCCGGCTGAACGTCTTCACGCGCCTCCTGCGCGCAGTGATGACGATTCCCCACAGCGCCCTCTGCTGGGCGCAGTGGGGAAACGTCATCGCAGCGTGCAGGAGGCGCGTGAAGACCTGCTGCCGGCGTCCCGGGAGTATGTGAGTATGTATGTATGTCTGTATGTTTGTATGTATGTCTGTATGTTTGTTTGTATGTAGTCTGTGTGTATGTATGCCGGATCCGGAATGACCCCCCATTGGAAATCAATGGAGGACAGATCCGGATTACTGGTGTGTCCACACCAAACGGATCCGTCCCCATTGACTTCCATTGGGGGTCATTCCGGATCCGTCTTGGTGCGGATGCCTGGACCGGAGAGCAAACCGCAGCATGCTGCGGTTTGTTCTCCGGTCTGAAGACGGAACGGAATGCTTTCAGGAGCATTCCGTTGTCTTCAGTTCAGTTTTGTCCCCATTGACAATGAATGGGGACAAAACTGAAGCGTTTTTTTCCGGTAATTGAGCCCCTTTGACGGAACTCAATACCGGAATTTAAAAACGCTAGTGTGAAAGTAGCCTAAGATCATTTCATATGTTATTTGTGCTTTTTTTGCAGTATACTAAATAATATGAGATAGAAAACATTTGTTGTCTTCTGTCAAGGTATAATAAAATGTATTTTATAATGTGTATTGATTATTTTTATGTGTTACAGTCATTGCTCCCTTTATATGTACAGCTGACAGAACAGCTATCAGGTTGTGTAAAGTGTTAACTCTTAAAGGGGTTGTGCAGGCCGTATATATTGATGACCTATCCTCAGCATCCAACACCCAGCACCCCTCGCCGATCAGCTGTTTGAAGAGGAGGCGGCGCTCTGTGCGAGTGCTTCTTCCTCTTCATGACACTACGCCTTGTCTCCCCTGTAGCAGTGGCGTACTGTAATTACAAGTACTTGCTCCATTCAAGAGAATGGAGCAAGTATTTGTAATTACACCAGCCTCAGAGAAGATGGGCAGTGTAATGAAGAGGAAGTGTAATACCCTGGAATGGTATCACAATTTTTGCACTCCGCTACTGTCTCTAATGGTTAACATGAATGTCATCTTTGTACTTATTTCAGGTCTAGAGAGAGATCTAGAGAAAGATCAGGTCTAGAGAGAGAGAGTTTTAGATAGAATGGAAGTCACCATTCCATTCTCCCCCCTTTGGGCAGAAGTGGGACCAGACCTGCTTCCTATCAGAAGAAAGGGGTGCAGTCCTAGTTTAAAGCAGTCTAAGCCTGGGCACCGTCGGAGCTAGACGTGCCTAACCTGTAGCAGCCAGTTCAGTCTAAGCTAAGCTTGCAATGGAGGCAAACGTCTGGAAGATGTAGCAGAAGGGGGAAGAGATTTTCTGGTTGCGGCATGAGTCTCTCCATAGGAAAGCAGCTTATAGAGCACCATCACCCCTTAATAATTTACTTACTGAGTGTCAGGAGGGGGACAACAGCTAAAGGCACCCCAATCAAGGGATACCAGAACCTATCGAAAGTCCAGTAACCAGATCCAAGCCGAGTTTAGCAGAGCAGAGATAGAAAGCAGAGTTATTGAGTTTGCCTGACAGTTTATGCCAAAACCTGCTGGAACCAAGAGAAAGCCTGAATATTGTCTGTATGAAAATTTATGCAAGTAAAGCCGTTGAACTTTACCAAGGTCAAACTTTCACAACAGGCTACACAAGCTGTAGTGATCAACCTGGGATGTGTGCTCTCAACCATGAGGCATCAATATTAAATTTTTCTTCTAAAAGTTTTCACTGTTGACAGGACAGTTAGTATATAGCAAAACTGAAATGGACCGCCCCCTGCTTATCGTTCTTGTTCATACCACTGTGCCATACATTTACCTTTATTTAACTCTTTATTTAGTAAGCAGTGTTCTGCAGCTCCAGTGAGCAGCGCAATGTGGACACGTTATCACTTCCATTTTATTCCATTTTGTTTTATGATATTATTACTCAGAGTTGATCTTCTGGCTCAGTACTGCAAACCACAGGATCCTCAATGACTTGTGATTTTAGCAACTATCACACTTTTAAACCAGCTGCCTGACATAAATGATCAGAAATTCCCTAGTGGTCCCTTCCAAAAAAACACAGCGCAGGTGCACTAAGTATGTCACGTCCAACACAGCTGAAAAAACTGTTTATTCCCCATGTTTTCCACTTAATGGATGATTAAATAGATTCCATTTGGTAAATGAATGGTCACAGTTGTTGCATTTCATTGACTGCTTACATTGCAGGATTTGTTTGTATTATATTAATTTGTAAATTGAACATTTATAGTGCTATCAAAATGGACAATAAAAATGACACCAAGACAAGTGATTGCAGGGACTGTGATGAGTTTTATAACTAACATTTGGAGAAATGGAACCCTTTAATAAGGTGGCAGTGTTTAAATGATGCCTAATATTAGGCAGGAAGACGATACATAAAGTGTTTTTTGGTCCTATGGTGAGGTCCTAAGCAGTGGCGTAGCTATAGGGGTCGCAGCGGTCGCAGCGAGGGCCCCCCTTGCCACTTGCAGGGCCCCACTGCCAATTAGGCAAGGTGCGGCGCGGCCCTGCGCACAGTTGGGGGCGGCGGCGGGGCAGAGAGAGATGAGCGCCTCCATTGTGCCTGTACTGCGGGGCAGGGGAGGGAGAGGCGTCTCCCCTGCCCGTTTCTCTGATAGGCTGCAGGCACTAGGCCTGCAGCCTATCAGAGGCCGGCTCAGGCAGCGCGATGACGTCATCGCGCCGCCTGAGCCGTACAGCACGGGACACAGGCCGGAGGAGGCCTGCATCGCATTGCTGCCAGCTCCACGGAGGTAAGTATTAGTGTTTATTTTTTTATTGTTGCAATCACGGACCGGAGCTCTATTGGGGGCACTGGGGGCATTTGTTACTGGCACATGGGGTACTGGGGGCATTTGTTACTGGCACTGGGAGCATTTGCATTTGTTACTGGCACATGGGGGCATTTCTAACTGGCACTGGGGGGCATTTGTTACTGGCACATGGGGCATTTGTTACTGGCACATGGGGGCATTTGTTACTGGCACATGGGGCACTGGGGGCATTTCTTACTGGCACATGGGGGCACTGGGGGCATTTCTTACTGGCACATAATTTGGGGGGCATCTATGGGGATGGGACACTTTACTGGCACATGATTTTGGGGGGGAATCAATGGGGGGAACTTCTGGCGCATTATTGAGGCGTTTCTTACTGGCACATAATTTGGGGGGCATCTATGGATGGGGAGCACTTCTTACTGGCACATTATTGGGGTGAAATTTTGGGGGCACTTCTGGCACATTATTGGTGCACTTCATACTGGCACATTATTGGGGGGCACTATGGGGACACTTCTTACTGGCACATTATTGGGGCAGTTCTTACTGGCACATTGGAAGCATTATTACTTCTGGGGTACAGTGGGGACATTAGTACTGTGGGGGCACTATTACTAACAAGTGCACTCTGGTAGAGAAGTATTAGTTGGGACTTTGGGAAGCACTATTACTGTGGGGGACGTTATGTTTACACTATTATTGTCAGGGACACTATTTGCTGGGCGCAGTTATTTTACGACACTGTGTGCCAATAATTATTGAAGGGCACTCTCTGTGTGCTACTAGTGGCACAGTACTGGGGGTGGTAGGATGATTTGTCCAGAAGACAGCAGGATGATGGAAAAGTAGTAAACTAAGATTTTTTTCTGTCAAACTGCAGAGATGAGAAATGGCTGAAAAATGGCGTCTGGTCTGAAAGGAGAAGATGAGGAAAGAGAGGATCTACATCAGAGGAGACGTCACTGGATGTAAGACGTATGGGGCGCTGTATTATACTGGATGTAAGAGGTATGGGGCGCTGTTTTATACTGGATGTAAGAGGTATGGGGCGCTGTATTATACTGGATGTAAGAGGTATGGGGCGCTGTATTATACTGGATGTACAAGGTATGGGGCGCTGTTTTATACTGGATATAAGAGGTATGAGGCGCTGTATTATACTGGATGTAAGAGGTATGGGGTGCTATATTATACTGGATGTAAGAAGTATGGGGCACTGTATTATACTGGATGTAAGAGGTATGAGGCGCTGTATTATACTGGATGTAAGAGGTATAGGGCACTGTATTATACTAGATGTAAGAGATATGAGGCACTGTATTATACTGGATGTAAGAGGTATAGGGCACTGTATTATACTGGATGTAAGAGGTATGGGGCGCTGTATTATACTGGATGTAAGAGGTATGAGGCGCTGTATTATACTGGATGTACGAGGTATGGGGCGCTGTATTATACTGGATGTAAGAGGTATGGGGCGCTGTATTATACTGGATGTAAGAGGTATGGGGCGCTGTATTATACTGGATGTAAGAGGTATGGGGCGCTGTATTATAACTGGATGTACGAGGTATGGGGCGCTGTATTATACTGGATGTAAGAGGTATGGGGCACTGTATTATACTGAATGTAAGAGGTATGAGGCGCTGTATTATACTGGATGTAAGAGGTATGGGGTGCTATATTATACTGGATGTAAGAGGTATGGGGCGCTGTATTATACTGGATGTAAGAGGTATGAGGCGCTGTATGATCCTGGATATAAGAGGTATGGGGCGCTGTTTTATACTGGATGTAAGAGGTATGGGGTGCTATATTATACTGGATGTAAGAGGTATGAGGCGCTGTATGATCCTGGATATAAGAGGTATGGGGCGCTGTTTATACTGGATATAAGAGGTATGGGGGCGCTGTATTATACTGGATGTAAGAGGTATGAGGCTATATTATACTGGATGTAAGAGGTATGAGGCGCTGTATGATCCTGGATATAAGAGGTATGGGGCGCTGTTTTATACTGGATATAAGAGGTATGGGGCGCTGTATTATACTGGATGTAAGAGGTATGAGGTGCTATAGTATACTGGATGTAAGAGGTATGGGGCGCTGTATTATACTGGATGTAAGAGGTATGAGGTGCTATAGTATACTGGATGTAAGAGGTATGGAGGCGCTGTATTTATAGGACTGATGTAAGAGGTATGGGGCGCTGTATTATACTGGATGTGGAGGTATAAGAGGTAGCTGTATTATACTGGATGTATAAGGATGAAGAGGTATGGGGGCTGTATTATACTGTATTATACTGGATGTAAGAGGTATGAGGCGCTGTATTATACTGGATGTAAGAGGTATGGGGCGCTGTATTATACTGGATGTACGAGGTATGGGGCGCTGTATTAGGCTACATTCACATGAATGTTGTGTTTTGCAGTCTGCAAATTGCAGATCCGCAAAAAAAGGATGATGTTCCGTATGGCATCTGTTTTTTTTGCAGATACACTGTAACAATGCCTATCCTTGTCCACAAAACGGACAAAAATAGGAATGGACATACAGATGCGGACAGCACACAATGTCCATTTAAGTGAATGGGTCCGCATCTGAGCTGCAAAATATGTATGTAGCCTTACCCTGTATGTTCTGTAGTGATATATGTAATGTTAGGAGGGAAAAGGTTAGGGTGAGAATTTGGCATGGGGGGGGGGTGCAATTTTTGAAGTGGCCGGCAGAAAAGCTAGGTGCACCAGCGCTGAGGGAAGGGGGGAGGAGGGGCCCAAGCTGAACTCTTGTACCGGGGCCCATGAGCCTTTAGATACGCCCCTGGTCCTAAGTGTGATACTTACAATTAGGGCTCATGCACATGAACGTATTTTCTTTCTGTGTCCGTTCCGTTTTTTTTGTGGGCTTTATGCAGAACCATTCATTTCAACGGATCTGCAAAAAAAATGGAAGGTACTCCGTGTGCATTCCGTTTCCGTATTTCCAGTCCGCAAAAAAATAGAACATGTCCTATTATTGTCCGCATTACGGACAAGGATAGGACTGTTCTATTAGGGGCCAGATGTTCCATTCCGCAAAATACGGAATGCACATGGAAGTCATCCGTATTTTTTGCGGATCCGTTTTTTGCGGACCACAAAATACATACAGTCGTGTGCATTAGGCCTTATATGCAACTATACATTTGTGTCCTAATCCTCAACTATTCCTATAAACCACATTCTATATTGAGTCTGCCTTAGGGCTCATGCACAAGACCGTATGTATTTTGCAGGCTGGCAAAAATGGATCCGCAAAAAATACATCCGTGTGCATTTTGTTTTTGCGGAACAGAACAGCTGGCCCCTAATAGAACAGTACTATCCTTGTCCGTAATGCAGACAATAATAGGACATGTTCTATTTATTTGCTGAACGGACATACAGACATACGGAAACAGAATGCACACTGAGTAACTTCGTTTTTTTGGGGACCCATTTAAATGAATGGTTCTGCATACAGTCCGCAAAAAAAAAGGAATGGACACGGTAAGAAAATACGATTGTGTGCATGAGCCCTTATTGAAAGTAAAAAAATATCTTCCTTATAAAAAATAAGCAGATCTTACAGAAAGGGACATTATCCATATTGCCTCCTTTGCTGGGAGGATTCATTTTTGCATCACATTATA
This sequence comes from Rhinella marina, assembly GCA_900303285.1. Lineage (NCBI taxonomy): Eukaryota > Metazoa > Chordata > Amphibia > Anura > Bufonidae > Rhinella > Rhinella marina. Next base: position 3,765 of record ONZH01024372.1, on the reverse strand, counting down.
CACTGCTCGTTTCCATGGTTATGACCACCCTGTAATCCCGCAGCAGTGGTTGTGCTTGCACACTATAGAAAAAAGCACCAGTCTCTCTGATGGCCAGAACCATGGGAGTATGAGACTTGCAAGCTCCCTTTCGGGCCACCTCGTATCTGCACCGCAGCAGTGGCCGTAACCCCTGGAAACGAGCAGTGTATATGATGGAAAAATGAATCAAGGTCTAGGCTAGACTGAAACGTTGGCTAGTTACTTTATATATATTGATTTGGATGGAATAAATAATCTGCATGACAACTTTCGGGTGCTGTGATTCTGTGATACTTGACTTTATCCCTGATTTAGTGATCATATAGAACACAGCACAAGTAGGTCTGAAAGTGGGTAGAATTTTAAATATCTTCCAAAGATACACACTTGGGCTTGAGCTTGAATATATTTCTCAGCTCATTTATGCTAATGTTAGGGTTTAGTAACAGATGAGTAGTAGCAACAGTCAATATGATCAAGCAGCCACCAGGTTCTCTTCAGATTAGTTAATCAGGATTTTTTTAGCATTAACATTTGCATTTAATGCCTTTAATGACATTGTCTAGCTGTGCCAGTGTTGATGCCACAACAATGCAAACCAATTTGCTGCTAAGAGTCATGAATTGCACTTTAAAAGCTGTTTGCAGCAGTTGAGCAAGTTAGGCATTAATGCAGTCATTCTCACACCTTGATTGAACTCCATGTCATTGGCTACAGTATAAGAATATGGGGACAAAAGGCTGTAATTTGAAAATAGTACAACTTTTCTCTTTGCTAAACACATCTCTGGTGAGAGGCTCAGTTCCTTTAACAGCTAAGACTCCTTTCACACGAGCGAGTTTTCCGCACGGGTGCGATGCGTGACGTGAATGCATAGCACCCGCCCTGAATCCTGACCCATTCATCTCAATGGGTCTGTGTACATGACCATTTGTTTTCACGCATCAGTTCTGCGTTGCGTGAAAAACGCAGCATGTTCTATAGTCTGCGTTTTTCATGCAGCTCTGGTCCCATAGAAGTGAATGGGGCTTCAGTGAAAAAACGCATTGCATCCTGAAGCAAGTGCGGATGCAATGCATTTTTCACTGATGTTTGCTAAGAGATGTTGTTTGTAAACCTTCAGTTTTTCATCACTCGCATGAAAAATGCATCAATACGCATTGCACCCACGCGGAAAAAACTGAACTGAACGCAATCGCAGACAAAACTGACTGAACTTGCTTGCAAAATGGTGCGCGTTTTCCTGAATGCACCCTGAACGCATCTGGACTAGAGATGAGCGAGCACTAAAATGCTCGGGTGCTCGTTATTCGAGTCGAACTTTTCCCGATGCTCAGGTGCTCGTTTCGAGTAACGAACCCCATTGAAGTCAATGGGAGACTCGAGCATTTTTTGCGGGGGACCAAGGCTCTGCCTAGGGAAGGCTGGGTGAAAACCTGGAAACCTCAGAAAATGATGGAAACACCAAGGAAATGGACAGGAAACAGCAGGGGCAGCATGCATGGATGCCTCTGAGGCTGCTTAATCCCACCATTACCCCAAATTCTCAGGCAACAGCCTGGTGGTTACCCTCATGGCAATTGTGCTCACCCAGACCAAGAAAGGCGATGCAAATACCCATCACATGTTAGGGAAGCACCCAACTAGGTGCAACGAAGGTCCATCACCGCCTGCAGGTGACACCACTGCTCATGCTGGCACTGCAGCTAAAATCAAGTTTAGTATCTGTTCTTATCAGTTGCTGTGGCTGTTGGATGTATAGTGGTGAGCATAGCTGCCTCCCAAGCATCTAAAAAATAAATCAGTACAATATCTAATACATCCCCCCTACCCCGGTAAATTGTTTGTAGAGAGGGCCTGTAGGTGGGGGGCAGGCTGGGGGGAAGGAGGTTTCACTGGAAGAGCCAGAGGAGTGCCCCCTGGGCTAGCGTGTGTGGTGGTGACAACAGCCGGGTGTAGTTAGAATGACGACGCAGGACCCCAACTTAAAAATTTAGCATCAACCGGTACAATTGTCAATTATGAGCTACATCAAGTGTGGCATGACTTTTAAATGGATATTGCATGTGGTCACGTACTCCCTGGAACCCCATAGTCACCCCTTCCCTGATGTGCTAGCCCAGAACATTCTCTGCCCCAATTCGCAAGACCTTTTGCTGTTTCCGTGTGCTGACAGTGGGGATTTACCAGTGTTGTCTGAGGAGGTGGTGGACAATGGCGAGACACAGGTGTCGGGGGGTGAGGTAGTTGTATGGGAAGCAAGTTACAGTGGGGACTCCTTGGAGGGGAATTTCTCAGGATGGGACAGATTCAACTTGGGTGGATCAGGCACAGGAACAGATGAATTTTTTGGGGGGTTTATTTAACTTTTATTTAGCAAAAATAACCACAGAGATATTTATTCGTTATCTTCTCTGCGCAGTCTGGCTTAGGGGTTCGTCACTTTGATGGCGAGCTGTGCCGCTCTCTCCACAATGGTCTGTAGGTTCTTAGATGGAGACTTTGTCGGCGATTTTCAGTACAGAAGGACTTGTTGCTCATCAACAGAACCACGACCTCCTTGACATTGTGGACAAGGAATTTGCGGGTGGACCAGGAATTTGCGGAACCCTGTGAGCAGCATGTGTTTGGTCTTCTACTTGCTACCGTATCCAATGTTGGGCAATATAGATTCGCAAGTAATATTATTTTTCACACCTATCCCAAAAATAAAAATGTATGCAGTTTGCGCAAATAAAACTGGAAACTGAATTGGAGAGAGGGCCTGTAGGTGGACCTCCGGAAAAATTTTTGGAGAGAGGCCTGTAGGTGGAACTCCGGAAAAATTGTTTGGAGAGAGGGCCTGTAGGTGGACCTCTGGAAAAATTGTTAGGACAGAGGGCCTGTAGGTGGACCTCCGGGAAAATGTTTGAAGAGAGGGCCTGTATGTGGACCTCCGGAAAAATTTTTTGGAGAGAGGGTCTGTAGGTCGACCTCTGGAAAAATTGTTTGAATAAAGGGCCTGTAGGGGGCCCTCCTGAAAAATTGTGCTAAGAGTGCCAGTTGGACCTCTAAAAAATGGCGTTTTTTGGGTCAGCGTTAGGCAAAGACGATATGTAGGAAGAGGAGGAGTAGGAGGAGGAGTAGAGAAGAGGAATCGGATACATAAGTTATTTAAATCTTAGCTGCTTTCCCCCGGAGGAGATTTGAATTCCGGTGAAATCCAGGCTTTGTTCATTTTAATAAGCGTCAGCCTGTCAGCGCTGTCAGTTGACAGGCGTGTACGCTTATCGGTGATGACGCCACCAGCTGCACTGAATACCCGCTCTGACAGCACACTAGCGGCAGGGCAGGCCAGCACCTCCAAGGCGTACAGCGCCAGTTCAGGCCACGTGTCCAGCTTTGAAACCCAGTAGTTGTATGGAGCAGAGTGATCGCTATGGACGTTGGTATGGTCAGCTAGGTACTCCCTCACCATCTTTCTGTACAGCTCCCCCCTACTCTGCCTAGACTGGGGACAGGTAACAGTGTCTTGCTGGGGTGACATAAAAGTGGCAAAGGCCTTGGAGAGCGTTCCCCTGCCAGTGCTGGTCAAGCTGCCTGCTCGCCTCCTCTCCCCCGCTACTTGGAACTCACAGAACCATGCCCTCTGCCGCTAGCGGCGTCAAATGGGAAGAATTGTTTCAGCTTGTGCACCAGGGCCTGTTGATATCTATTCACTCCCATACTCCTTTCCTCTGCAGGGATGAGAGTGGAAAGGTTCTG
>ONZH01024371.1:0-13509 GCA_900303285.1 Rhinella marina | reverse complement strand
GTGGCACCATAACAGATTGGGGATAGGGGCTAACAGCAGTGGCAGTAACAGGCACAATAGTGGCCTCATAACAGAGTGGGGATCGGGGCCAAAAGCAGTGGCAGTAACTGAAACAATAGTCGTGTTAGGCCACTGAGGCACAAATAAAATAAATCAGTGACTCTGCCACTTGGCAAAGTCACTGGGGATCATTGGACCCAAACTCTGGGCAGCCGGACAATGACGATCGCTCCCAAAGGGCGAAATGATATAGGAGGCAAGATAACGAATAGTAAGGTAAACACTTACACAAACATGTACTGCGCAGAAAGCGCTTGAGACTGGAGCCAGAGCTTTGGCTTCACAGACCTCCAGACGAGCGACGCCCACCGTGTACCCGTGCTCCAGGAGGGGGCTATGGCACGGCCGCAAGTGAGGCTTTCAAACAGTCTGAGTGATACACACACACAAAGACAGACAGAAAAGCAGGCACGTGAAACCACACACCGGTGCAAGGAAGCACACAAACACTCAGTAACATTCAGTGTCAATAGCAATGGACCGGACCGTGTAGCAGTTGCACATGAACAACAAGGCACCGGCCCTGCCCAGCAGAAGCTCAGGGTTTAAATAGTAGTGAGCTAATTGGCAGAGGCGTGGTTACTGACCAACTTCCTGTGAACGCCTGGCGGAAGTGACCTCACCAGAGGTCTCAAGGGCAGGGCGTGGTGCCTGACATACTTCCTGTGAACTCCTGGCGGAAGTGACTTCACCAGAGGTCTCAAGAAGCTGGCGCATGACCACTTCCTGTGCCAGACCTTGTTCATTGCAGTAGGACTGTGGGCGCAAGGATATTGCACTGAGATTTGCCCATGCCCCTTCACCAACACCCGCAGCCCGGGAGGGCAAGCGACCGCGTGCACGACGTTGATGCACGCGCCTTACAGTATCCCCCCCTGAGGGCCCCCCTCCTCCTCCAAAACGCCGCAATAAGATCTGGGGCATTAAGATTACTTTCTGGCTCCCAAGAACATTCTTCAGGCCCAAACCCAACCCAGTCCACTAAGTAGGACGTGGAACCTCGTATGGTCCTAGAGTCAAGAATCTCCCGTACCTCATACTCAGCCTCAACAGCTTCAGTCTCCTCTTGTACCGGAGGAGAGAATCTATTGAGTCGTACCGGTTTTAGAAGCGACACATGGAAAGAATTTACGATTCTCCAGGACCGAGGCAACTTAACACGATAAGTGACAGGGTTGATTCGACGCAGGACCCGAAAAGGACCGAGGTAGCGAGGTGCGAACTTCAGGGAGGCCACACGAAGCCGGATAAATCTAGAAGATAACCAAACCAGATCTCCAGGCTCAAACTCAGGACCACTAGAATGTCTACGGTCAGCTTGCTGTTTCATCTTAGCTTTAGCAGCTGTCAAAGATGACTGAGTTTGTTGCCATACCTCTTGTAGATGAGAGGCGAGGTCCGCTACGGCGGGCACCTCCGCTGTGACGGCCATTGGTAAAGGAAGGCGAGGATGTTGCCCATTCTGAACAAAAAGGGGGTCTTACCAGTCGCATCGGAAACAGAGTTATTAGCGGCAAACTCTGCCCACGCCAATAGTTCAGACCAATTGTCATGTCTTGCCGAAACGAAATGATGAAGATAGCTCTGAAGAGACTGATTCACTCTTTCCGCCATGCCATTGGTCTGGGGGTGAAAGGCCGAAGAGAGATCTACTTCAACTCCCAGCAAATGACACAATTCCCTCCAGAACCTGGCAGCGAACTGAGGACCTCTGTCCGATACAATCCTTCGAGGCAGACCATGCAGACGAAAAACATGGTGAAAAAACAGTTCCGCCAGACGAGGGGCGGAGGGCACCTCCGGTAGGTCGACAAAATGGCACGAATGAGAAAACAGATCTGTCACTACCCAGATCACAGTATTTCCCTCAGAACGGGGAAGCCCCGTCAGGAAGTCCATAGCTATGTCCTGTCAAGGACTCTCTGGGACTTGCAAAGGCATTAATAACCCCGATGGTTTCTGACGGGATGGTTTGTTACGGGCACATGTGGTACACCCCCGAGTGAATGCATGTACATCCCGACTGAGACCCGGCCACCAGTAGTATCGTGAAATGAGTTCCACTGTTCTTTTGGGACCTTGATGCCCGGCCAACCGAGAAGTATGCCCCCAGGAGAGAATCTCCTGTCTGCGAGAATCCGGCACATAAGTCTTGCCAGGAGGCAACTGACGCAGATCAATTTGGTTTAGAGGCAACAACTTCTCAGGTGGAATCATAGCACGTAATTCCGGTTCCGTTCCGTGGGCATCGAAAGAGCGGGACAAGGCATCCGCCCTTACATTCTTGTCCCCGTTAACAAAGTGTAGAACAAAATTGAAACGGGAAAAGAAGAGTGCCCACCTCGCCTGCCTAGAATTTAGCCTTTGCGCAGATTGTAAATATAACAGATTCTTATGATCAGTGAAAATCTGGACTGGGAATAGGGCCCCTTCAAGAAGATGTCTCCACTCTTCTAGGGCCAGTTTAATCGCTAATAGCTCACGATCCCCAATACTATAATTTCGCTCTGCAGGATTGAAAGCTTTGGAAAAGAATCCGCAAGACAATTTTGTCCCCTTGCCATCTTTCTGGTACAGAAAGGCTCCAGCCCCCACAGAAGATGCATCTACCTCTACAAAGAAGGGACGCTGGGGATCGGGGCGGTGAATCACCGTTGCAGATGAGAAAGCCTCTTTATGGGCAGCGAAAGCGTGCTCCACCTCCGGCGTCCATTTCCGGGGGTTAGCGCTCTTTCGTGTCAGGGCCGTGAGAGGGGACACTAAAGACGAGAAGTGAGGTATAAAACATCTGTAGTAGTTAGTGAAACCAAGAAACCTCTGCACCGCCTTCAAAGACTGTGGCTTTGGCCAAGACATAATGGATCTGAACTTGTCTGGATCCATCTGGAGTCCCTGTCCAGATACAATGTATCCGAGGAATGGTAACTGAGTTTTTTCGAATTCACATTTCTCAAGTTTTGCATAGAGATGGTTACTTCGGAGACGACGCAATACCTCCTTTACCATGCGTCTATGAGAAGACAAATCAGCGGAAAATATAAGGATGTCATCCAGATACACTACCACGGCAGTGGTCAAGAGGTCTCTAAAGATGTCGTTGAGGAAGTCTTGGAACACTGCTGGAGCATTACAAAGTCCGAATGGCATTATCCAATATTCGTAATGACCGTCTCTGGTGTTGAATGCGGTCTTCCACTCATCTCCTCTCCGAATTCGGATCAAATTGTATGCTCCACACAGGTCTAATTTAGTGAAGACCGTAGCACCTTGAAAGCGATTGAACAATTCGGAGATGAGTGGAAGAGGGTACCTGTTTTTAACAGTGATGTCATTTAATCCCCTATAATCTATGTATGGGCGTAAAGTCCCGTCCTTTTTGACCACAAAAAAGAAGCCTGCCCCTGCGGGAGAATTAGATTTTCGGATGAATCCCTTCTCAAGGTTCTCCTTGATATAAGCTGACATGGCCTCAGTTTCGGGTAACGAAAGAGGGTACACTCTACCACGGGGGGTGTAGCCCCCGGAATCAGCTTAATGGGGCAGTCATATGAGCGATGTTCAGTTAAAGTGTCCGCTCCTTTCTTACTAAAGACGTCGGCGAATGCAGCATATTGGGGAGGTAACCCCTGAAGCTCTGCCGCGATGGGCAGGGACTTCACAGGAGTCACTCTAGTCATACATTTGGTTAGACAGTGTGCACCCCACTCTTTGACCTCACCAGAAGTCCAGTCCAGTGTAGGGGCATGCAACCTCAGCCACGGAAGACCAAGAAGAATGGGATCCATGGACTGAGGTAAGACCAGGAGCGATAAAGTCTCCCTATGTAAAGCTCCTACCTGGAGCACTATAGGGACTGTCTCATGTGTAATACAAGTGTCTAACTTGGAGCCATCCACCACAGATATACTTATACTGGAAGAGAGTGGTTTGGTCGGAATTCCGAGTTTCTGGGTCAATTTAAGGGAAATAAAATTGCCCGAAGCTCCGGAATCAATGAAGGCCCTGGAGGGTATGGTCCTACCATTAACCTCGATTAGAACCGAAAATGTACATTTTGTGGAGGTTTGTGCGATTCCACCTAGAGAGGTACCTCCAACAGTCTCTAGTTGCACCCCTTTTCCCGACTTTTGAGGACATTGCGGGGCATAGTGACCTTGTCCCCTACAAAAATGACAGGTCACTTCACGTCTATGAGGACGTACTCTGTCTACCTCCATCGGTTCCCCTCAGGGAATTACAGGTTGAGAGAAGGCGGGAGCGAGTTGAATTCGCCTTCTCACCTGCGCTTGCTCATGGCGGCGTTCAGACAGACGACGATCGATCCTAGTAGCTAGGTCGATAAAACCACTGAGAGTGTTAGGCCTCTCTCTACCAGCTAATTCGTCTTTAATGGAAGGGCTTAGACCTGCTTCGAAGATGGTGAGTAGGGGAGCATCCGGCCACGCGAGCTCTGACGCCAAGGTCTGGAATCGGATTGCAAACTGAGCAACCGACTCCGTTCCCTGGTGTAATCCCAGTAAACTGGAACCGGCAATGTCTTGCGGATCTGGACCCTGAATTATTTTCCTGAAACTGGAGAGGAAGTGGGGTAAGGAAGTGACGCAAGCATCTACTCTTTCCCATAGTGGAGTCGCCCAAGCTAGCGCCTGCCCAGATAGCAGAGAGATAATGAACGCCACCTTGGTCTGGTCGTTCAAGAAGCTCTCCGGATTTAGCTGGAACTGGAGTTGGCATTGGCTGAGGAAACCTCTACACTCCTGCTGTTTACCACTAAATCGTGCGGGAAGGGGTAATTTAGGCGGTCGGTGGGTTGAAACAGAAACCCGGGCGTCAGCAGAGGCAGCAGTAGTATTAGCCGCGATTACGGCGTGCTGCTCCAAAGCCTGCAACCGACCGTCTAGTGTGGAAAAGAATTCTGCATTATGCCCCGAAAAGGCGGCAGCCCATTGCTCCATCTCCTGCATGCGCTGTTCCAACTGCTTTACATACACCTGCATGGATGGAGTAATCGGGTTCGACATTCCACCGGCGGATCCCTGGCCGGTGCCTACTGTTAGGCCACTGAGGCACAAATAAAATAAATAAGTGACTCTGCCACTTGGCAGAGTCACTGGGGATCACTGGACCCAAACTCTGGGCAGCCGGACAATGACGATCGCTCCCAAAGGGCGAAATGATATAGGAGGCAAGATAACAAATAGTAAGGTAAACACTTACACAAACACGTACTGCGCAGAAAGCGCTTGAGACTGGAGCCAGAGCTTTGGCTTCACAGACCTCCAGACGAGCGACGCCCACCGTGTACCCGTGCTCCAGGAGGGGGCTACGGCACGGCCGCAAGCGTGGCTTACAAACAGTCTGAGTGAATAAATAGTAAGGTAAACACTTACACAACACGTACTGCGCAAAAGCGCTTGAGACTGGAGCCAGAGCTTTGGCTTCACAGACCTCCAGACGAGCGACGCCCACCGTATACCCGTGCTCCAGGAGGGGGCTACGGCACGGCCGCAAGCGTAGCTTTCAAACAGTCTGAGTGATACACACACACAAAGACAGACAGAAAAGCAGGCACGTGAAACCACTCACCGGTGCAAGGAAGCAGACAAACACTCAGTAACATTCAGTGTCAATAGCAATGGACCGGACCGTATAACAGTCACACATGAACAACAAGGCACTGGCCCTGCCCAGCAGAAGCTCAGGGTTTAAATAGTAGTGAGCTAATTGGCAGAGGCGTGGTTACTGAGGGGGGGCTGCAGCAGTGGCATACAGCATAAGATTGTGGCAGATCACAGTAGTAGCAGAACCCAAAAACAGCAGTGTAATAGCAAGGCCCAGTGGAATGCATATCCTTTTTAAAAATTAACTATATCAGTAGACCAAGAAGCCCCATTGTAGGGATGGCAGTAGAGGCAGCAGACGGGTGGCAGCATCAGAATGGTGGCAGCAGCACATGGACAGAAGTAATGGCCTATTTTGCAGAATATTCCAGTGTGGCAGCACATTACAATATGATCATTAGTGACAGAATGATTTTTCTGTTGAATCAGGCACCAACGTCTGGAAATCCGGGTTGATCCACGCCTTTCATTTTTAGGAAAGTTAGTCTCTCAACATTTTGGAAGGAAAGGCAAATTCTCTTAGGAGTAACTATGTCCCCACAACACTGAACACCCACTCTGATGCCACACTACTGGCCAGGCAGGAAAGAATGCCCATGTCAAACTCGGCCATGACAATTTTTTCTGTCAGGTATAACGGAAAGAAACGGAATTGTTATGTGTACCCAGGGCCGGGACTAGGGGTAGGCAGGGGAGGCGACCGCTTAGGGCGCCATCTGGAGGGGGGTGCAGCCACAGGGGGGGTCCAACGGGTCTGGACCACCCCTAGAACCATTCACTTTTTTTTTTTAAATTCCTCAGGGCTGCACCGCTGATCGCCACAGGCTGTGCGGTCCTGGATCAAAGTGCAGTCGGCGTGTGGGGGCAGTAGGAGATGAGCGCTTCCATTGTGGAAGCGCTCATCTCTATATTCATCTGTATCGCCGTCCTCAGGACAGCTATACAGATGCCTGTGCTGCGGCAGGGGAGGGAGAGGCGTCTCCCTTCCCTGTTCTTCTGATAGGCTGCAGGCACTAATGGCTGCGGCCTATCAGAGGCCAACTCAGGCAGCGCGATGACGTCATTATCATCGCGCCGCCTGAGCCGGGCAGCACACAGCGCGGGACACAGGCCGGAAGAGGCCTGCACCTCATCGCTGCTGATGGAGGTAAATATAAATATGGCTTCTGGCACTATGGGGGCATTTACTGGGGCACTATATAGGGGTATTTTATACTGGCATACATTGTGGGGACATTAGCTCAACTGCAGGCACTAAGCGGGGGTATTTCTTGTTCTGTCATATTACCAGGTGAATTATTACTACTTGGGGGTATTATGGTGAGCTTTACTACTACTGGGAGCTATGGGGAACACGATGTCTAGTATGGGCACTATGGGGGCATTACTATTAAGTGTGCTCTGGCAGATAATTATTTCTATTGGTGGGATTTTGGGGAGCACTGTTACTTTGGGGGGCACCTTGGTACAGTATAAATTTAGCACAATTATTTCTGGGGGACATTATCTTTATACTATTAGTGTCCGGACGCAGTTATTTTTTAGGGGACTCTGTGCCAATAATTGTTGTAGGGGGTACTATCTGTGTGGTAGTTATATTTTTCAGGGGACAGTTTCTGCAGTATAGTATTAGGGGGCACAGTATTGGGGGTGGCAGGATGAGGTGTTCAGAAGATGTGTAGATGATGGAAATGTGGGAAACTAATGTCTGTTTGTATCTCTGCAGATACGAGAGATGGCTGAAAAATCTTCATGGCGGTCTGGTCCGAATGGAGAAGATGAGAAAAGAGAACGTCTACAACAAAGGTGACATCACTGGATGTAAGAGGTATGGGGCTCTATGTAGGAGAGGAGATGCTCCGGCTCCTCCCTCTGTCATTTGCAGAAGGAGGATTCAGAGCTGGGTGAGGACAGCCAAGGGGTGCAGCAGGTCACGGGTGGGTGGCAGATGGTGGTGGGGAACTACAGGCCTTGAGCAGGATCTGAGGAGAGGGAAGGAGCTTCCTTGCTGTAGCCTGCTGTTGTCTATTGTATAATGTGAGGCAGGCAGTGCAGCCAGGACACGTCCTCCCCTCTCTGTATGATGTGTACAGGCGGGACTCAACAATATCATTTCAGCTGTACAGTGTTTGCTGGGAGTGGCCTATTATATTTAGGAGGGGCTTATAATAATGGGCAGGGCCAATTTGTGGGGCGCCATTTGACTACTTGTTATTCGACTACAAACTGCCTAGTCCCGGCACTGTGTGTACCCATAGACATGTATTAGGATGGAACATAATGGAATGCCTCTGAAAGGCTTCCGTTTTGCATTCAGTACTAGAATTCCGTTATATTCCATTATAACTGTGAACCTATAATGGAATTCTCTAATGCCGATGTGAACCCGGCCTTACTTGTAAGATTAGGTAGGTTAAAGTGACATTTTACAACCATATTCCATTGAAATGAGGAATGCAAGCTGCTAGCCTCAAAAATGAGTAGAAACTATTTATTTAACAGGAGAATCTATGTATGCTCTCAATTAACATTGCTGTCATTATTGTACCACAATATACTGCCACAGAGACCTGGGAAAGATAGAATACATGGCACAAGAAATAAGCCTTTTGAAAGCTCAAAGCTACATCCTGTCACATAAACTGAAAACAAGAGAAGTTAGAAACAATTGACTGTTCACTTGACTGTACACAAAGTGTTCAAATTGAGCTTCTGGTATCCTTTAAGCACTTTACGAACCACAAAAATCTGAGTTAATAGAATGTAAAGTGTTTATCCATGTTGCTTTGGGGTTAATAATAAAAATAAAAAGCATTTCTTATTCAATGAAACACCTAGTTAAGTAGCAATATCAAGGTTTTTGGTCCTTTTACTCTTCATCAGCAGTAGAGATACACTAATTTCTTAAAATTCGATTCAGATTCGATTTAGCCCCGAATAAATTTGACCCAAATTGAAAGTGCGCCAGTTGCCTGGAAGCTCTCTCTCTTTCTCTCTTTTGCTCTTTTTTAAGGATGTCAAAATGAAGATAGTAATGTTGTCAAAAATGTCTAGTGTTTCAACTGTCTGGTGCTCTGTGCTTTTTAAAAAGATACATACGTATAAAGTGCAACTAGATTTGAAAACTTTACAAATTTGAGATCTGGTGTAGTGGTCTGGTTTAGGTATAGTTCATGCCACCACTGGTACCACATCCTCATTAGGACAAGTGTCCAGATGAGCACAGAGACATTGGTGATTTCACAGATCAATAAACTAACTAAATGCATTAGAATGCGTTAGTATTCACACATAGACACTATAAAATCACAACTATAAGTTTAATAAGCAACCCCATTACCACAAGATTTTGAATCCTAGACGCCTTTGTTAAATTGTATTAGAATTGTGTAATATAGATTTACAACTTAACCACTTCCCGTCCGCCCATAGTAAATAAAAGTCCGGGAAGTGGTTATCTATCTCTGAATGGACGTTTCTGAACGTCCATTCAGAGATAGCAGCTGCACGCTAATCGTGCAGCTGCACAGTGGGGTACCTGCTGTCAGTGACAGCAGGGTACCCCAAAGAGAAGGCAGGGACCGTTCCCAAGGGTCCCTGCCTTGTAGATCGCTGTATACACAGCGCTCACCGGTATTGCGCTTCCTGTTCCGGCCCGGCGGTCACGTGATCGCCGGGGCCGGGAGCGTGCAGGAGCTGCCGGGTCTCTCAGACCTGATCAGCCCTGCACTGAGGCTGTACAGCATAGTATTATGCTGTATAGCCTCTCTAGGGATGTATTTCCCCTGTAACTGGGGCTACTATGTCAGCCCCAGTTACAGGAGAAATCAAGTGTAAAAATAAATAAATAAATAAGTGAAGTTAAATGTCCCCCTGAGGTCTTGTATGACCTTATGGGGGACACAAAGTGTAAAATAAAAAATAAAAAAATAAATATTTTAAAAAATCACATATAAAAAAAAAAATAATTACATAAATAAAATAGACATATTTGGTATCACCGCGTCCAAAACGACCGGCTCTATAAAAATATCACATGATCTACCCCATCAAGTGAACTGCGTAAAAAATTCTAATAAAAATTATGCCAAAACAGCTTTTTTTGTCGCCTCACCTACCAAAAAACATAATATCAAACAATCAAAAAGTCGTATTCATCCCAAAATGATAGCAATAAAAACGTCACCTCCTCCCGCAAAAAATGAGCCCCCACACAAGATCATAGCCAGAAAAAAAAGGCTCTTAAAAAATTGCAACACAAAAACATGATTTTTTTCGAAAAATGCTCTTATTGTGTAAAACGTAAAAAAAAGAGATTCATTTTATAACTATAAAACAATATGCAACCATTTTAGTTTTAGGCCTGGTTGTTAGGGTTACAGAAGTTTGCCTGGAACCCTTAATTTCCTTATAGTGAAAGTTATCTAGTTTCAATTATTTATTTATTTATTTACAATAGCATCACTAGTAAACAAGTGCTCCAGGATGTCCAAGGTGTCTGTGCAGAATATTATAGGAATTTCTTCATAGCCTCCAATAGGTGAATAAAATAAAATAAAAATACCAAAAAGGATCCAAAAGGAAGGGTAAAACAATGTCAGTTTGGCTGTGCATCAAAGTAATAACTGCTCAGGACCTCTGTCACATTACCTACAAACACTATACAAACTGGATATGTCTAAGCTATGAAGGCTTGGCTATTCAGTCAAATACAAAGTTAAAGGGGTTATCCAATTTCAACATCTGGGATCTGCTCCTATCTCAAGAACGGAGCCCTTCTTGAAATGAAGGGCACACTGCACACTTGTGGTGTCATCTGCATTCACTGCTAGGGTTCTTCTGAAAATAGCTGAGCCAGTGTACTAAGCTATTTTTGAAATCCCCATAGCAGTGAATGGAGAGAAATTCACACACATGCGGCCACCCCGCTTTCGAAAACTATATGATTTGCTAAAATAGCTGAGCGAGTGGCATTGTCATGAACGGAGGAGTGGCTGAGCAGAAATGATTTTATTTACTTTAGGGACCTGTTCTTGAGAAAGGGGAGGGTCCCTGAGGTGGTTCCTCTACCTATTGGATATTTATAGTATATCTTACCAATAGACCATAAATGTCCATAGGGAATACCCCTATAATGAAAATGAGACAGAACCATTATTATTTCAGGTAGGGAAGGGGGTTCATATTAATAAGGGGGTAGATATAGAGTAAGATATACTGTAGTGGGGGCTGGGGTTAGTGAGGAAAGTAGGGAGTTGACTGGACAGAACTGTACACCAATGAAAAATTCTTGTACCACAATATACTGCTACAGAGACCTGGGAAAGATAGAATACATGGCACTGGGTGATAAGAAATAAGTATTTTGAAAGCTCAAAGCTATATCCTGTCACATAAACCAAATACAAGAGAAGTTAGGAACAATTGACTGCTCACTTGACTGTACACAAAGTGTTCAAATTTAGCTTCAGGTATGCTTTAAGCACTTTACAAACCACACAAATCTGGGTTAATAGAAAGTGAAGTGTTTACATTAAAGGTTTATATTAAGGGGGTTCATATTAATAAGGGGGTAGATAGTATAGATAGAGAGTGGAATATACTGTAGGAGGCAGTGGGGTTTTAGTGGGGGCTGGGGTTAGTGAGGAAAAAGTGACTGGAAAGAACTGTACTCCAATGAAAAATAGAGCTGATGGTAGCATGGACCTGTTACATGCCAACAATATCAACAAAGGTACACAAAAAATCCCAGATACTCACTTATTGGCAGGGAGAGCAAAAACACACAATTTAAAAACGCCAATTTCAGGGCATAGACTTGGAGCAGATATTGCCGCATAATAATACAGAGGATACAGTGCCTTGTGAAAGTATTCGGCCCCCTGGAACTTTTCAACCTTTTGCCACATTTCAGGCTCCAAATAAAAAGTTATAACATTTTAAATGTTTGGTGAAGAAACAAAAGTGGGTCACAATTGTGAAGTGGAACGAAATTTATTGGATCATTTAAACTTTTTTTGTAATAATAAAACTGAAAAGTGGGGCGTGCAAAATTTTTCGGCCCCCTTGCATTAATACTTTATTGCACCACCTTTTGCTGCGATTACAGCTACAAAGCGCTTGGGGTATGTCTCTATCAGTTTTGCACATCTAGAGACTGAAATTCTTGCCCATTCTTCCTTGCAAAACAGCTCGAGATCTTTGAGGTTGGATGGAGAGCGTGAACAACAGTTTTCAGCTCTTTCCACATATTCTCAATTGGATTCAGATCTGGAATTTGACTTGGCCATTCTAAGACCTGAATACGTTTATTTTTGAACCATTCCATTGCAGATTTTGCTTTATGTTTGGGATCATTGTCTTGTTGGAAGATAAATCTCCGGTCTAGTCTCAGGTCTTTTGCAGACTCTAACAGGTTTTCATCCAGAATGGTCCTGTATTTGGCTCCATCCATCTTCCCATCAATTTTAACCATCTTCCCTGTCCCTGCTGATGAAAAGCAGGCCCAAACCATGATGCTGCCACCACCATGTTTGACAGTGGGGATGGTGTGTTCAGGGTGATGAGCTGTGTTGCTTTTACGCCAAACATATCGTTTTGCATTGTTTCCAAAAAGTTTGATTTTGGTTTCATCTGACCAGAGCACCTTCTTCCATATATTTGGTGTGTCTCCCAGGTGGCTTGTAGGAAACTATAAATGAGACTTTTTATGGATATCTTTGAGAAATGGTTTTCTTCTTGCCACTCTTCCATAAAGGCCAGATTTGTGAAGTGTTGCGACTGATTGTTGTCCTATGGACAGACTCTACCACTTCAGCTGTAGATCTCTGCAGTTCATCCAGAGTAGAGATGAACGAGCACTAAAATGCTCGGGTGCTCGTTATTCGAGACAAACGTTTCCGGACGCTCGAGTGCTCGTTTCGAGTAACGAACCCCATTGAAGTAAATGGGAGACTCGAGCATTTTTTGCAGGGGACCAAGGCTCTGCCTAGGGAAGTCTGGGTGAAAACCTGGAAACATCAGAAAATGATGGAAACACCACGGAAATGGACAGGAAACAGCAGGGGCAACATGCATGGATGCCTCTGAGGCTGCCTAATCCCACCATTACCCCAAATTCTCCTGCAACAGCCTGGTGGTTACCCTCATGGCAATTGTGCTCACCCAGACCAAGAAAGGCGAGGCACATGCCCATCACATGTTAGGGAAGCACCCAACTAGGTGCAACGAAGGTCCATCACCCATGCCCATGCTGGCACTGCTCTCCTATCCCCAGCCACACGATGCAGGCATAAGCCTGACACAGCATGGTGGTGACACCAACAAGTGACCAAGTTAGATGAGGTAGCAGGTGAGCCACCCAAAAATTTAGCCTGACGCAGCATGGCTGTGACAACAGAGTGACCGAGTTAGAATGAGGTAGCAGGAGGTGAAGCACGGATGGTAATTCGAAGGAGGAGGAGGAGGGGTTGGAGGAAGAGGCATAGAAAGTCTGAGAAACCGTGACCGAGGTAGGCCCCGCAATCCTCCAAGTGGGCAGTACATGAGCTGCCCCAGGGTCAGACTCGGTCAGAGTGACCGAGCTACACGACGGTAGCAGGTAGAGCACATAAAAAATTTAGCGTCGCCCTGTATGGCTGTGACTACACATTGACCGAGCTACACAACGGTAGCAGGACGAGCACAGGAAAAATTTAGCGTGGCCCTGTATGGCTGTGACTACACATTGACCGAGTTACACAACGGTAGCAGGTAGAGCATAGTAAAAATTTAGCATGGCCCTGTATGGCTATGGCTTTCAAATTAGGTACGGTTGTCAACTATGAAA
>ONZH01024370.1:0-26893 GCA_900303285.1 Rhinella marina | reverse complement strand
TGAAGCAGCAAATAAGGCGCTGGCTGACTCCACGGCAGCTGGAAGTGGGCAAGGTAGTAAGTGACAATGGGACAAATATAGTGGCAGCGCTGAACCTGGGTCAATTCTCGCATGCTCCCTGTATGGCACATGTCCCAAATCTAGTGGTACAAAGATTTCTAAAAACATTCACTGGCCTGCGCACAGTGCTGGCAAAGTCGCGGAAGCTTTCCACTCATTTCACCCATTCATATGTATCTCGCCACGCTCTGGTGGAACTGCAGCGTCAAAGCGGTCTTCCGCCACACCGCTTAATAGGTGATGTGCCGAACCGCTGGAATTCCACTCTTCATATGTTTCAGCGACTACTAGAGCAGCGTAGAGCAGTGGATGATTTTGTCCAGCAGCAGCCAGAATCTTCCAACATAGGGAGAAGGTGCGGCTTTGATTTCCGGCAGTGGAGGCTGGTCCGAGATGCCTGCACTGTTCTAAGGCCCTTAGAAGAAGCCACCAAATTGGTCAGTCGGGACAGCTTCGGTGTGAACGACATAATTTCAATAATATTTGTGCTGGAAAAGACACTCACGCTCATGCAGCAGGGGGCAATGGGGGAAGGAAATCCTGGCCATTTGTCTACCCGCCATGCTGATCTATGTAGGGGAGCCCCAACGCCAAAGTTCCCTTGTGGAGCAGGATGAGGATGAGGATCTTCAGTTAGAGGAGAGGGAAAAGGAGGAGGATTTTAATGAGGGTGATGATGACCAGGAGGAGTAGGAGGAGACACAGCTGGAGGAGGAGGATGATGAGAATTTTAGGGACACAGCAGTTTCTCAGAGAGAGGCTGAGATGGAAAGAAGTGGCCTCTCAGGCATGCTGGGCAGGATGGCGAGCTGTATGCTCACATGCTTTCGCACTGACAGCTGTTTAGGCAGCCCCAGCCTGCTGCCCACATGTCTGAGAAGGAGGTCCGGCTGAGTAATCCACCTTCTGCCACAACCAGCAGCAGCCAGTTAAGCCTAATTAGTATGATGCAGGAATTTTTCTCTTCAGGCTCCCAACAGCTGCAGCCAAGTGAGCAGGCCCAGATCACCCGCCTCAATGAGCAGGTTCAGGCGTACCTGCAGTCTGGCTCACAAAGCCTCTTCTCAGACCCCCTGGACTTCTGGGCAGGCAGATTACAACAGTGGCCGGAACTGTCCCACTATGAACTAGGGCTTCTTTCCTGCCCAGCCTCAAGTGTCATGTCAGAGAGAGTTTTTAGTGCTGCTGGGGGGGGGGGTGGTGACACCCAAAAGGACAAATCTGTCACCAGGCAGTGTTCAAAAAAATACCTTTATAAAAATGAATAAAGGCTGGATTACATCCAAATTTCATACTCCTCTTGCTGATGCTGGAGGTGATTAGATCAGGACTTGCAGGGCAGAATAGTCTGAGTGTCTTCCCACTGTTGCTGTCAGTCGGGCCATAATTTTACAGCCAAATGTCTTGTGTCATGTAATGGGCTGTGCAAACCCGAAGTCTCCAAAACCCTATTTCAAAACCAAATACTGTTGTCTACCTCCGCCTCCGTTTTCTACGCTAAGTAGGAGAGTAGCTGTTGTTAGTTAACGTTACTAATAGTTTTATTTAGTATTGTTATGTTTGTTTTTGAGCCTCAGCCTTTAGTCCCCCCCCTAAAAAAAAAACATATATATGTGTTATATATATTAAAAAAAAAAAAAATTACACTGCCTCTGCCTCCCCTACAAGTTATATTAGCGGACATTGTTATACACCACTGCAGTCTGTTGTATTTATTTTACCACTCAATCTATGCTGATATACCCCCGTCCCTTACTACTACTGGCCAGGGCAGCCATAAAAAGCGCATATATAATTTTCACTGCCTATGTTAAGGTAGAATGTACAGGCTTGTTGCCCAAACAAGCCAAGCCTTTTTTATTTTTCTTTCTGTCGATTGTAATCAGTGAACAGGAGTGTGTGTAATGTAGTAATACTTTGGCCGGCAGACACCGCTGTGTTCATTAATATGGGAAAATGGCCGTGGGAAAAAAAACTCTGTCTTCTTCACACTTTGTCAGGATCAGGAAGGTGTTAAAGGTTTAACAAAACACAGGTTTTTCAAGAATATTTTAGTAATCAATAAAAACTTCTTTTTAACAAATAAATAATATAATAAACAAAAGAAAGGAAAAAAAATAAGATTACGCCAGCCTTTGCCGACGTCGGGCCATCATGTCCTGCAGCTCTTGCAGCTCCAGCTGCAGGCCACGAATGAGTCGGGAGGCAGCGTGGAGCCAGGAGCAACGGCGGCGTAATCCAGCCTCCACTTCGAAGTCAGTGGGGATGTCTGTAAGGGTTACATAGTAACATAGTTTGTAAGGCCGAAAAAAGACATCTGTCCATCCAGTTCAGCCTGTTTTCCTACAAGTTGATCCAGGGGAAGGCAAAAAAAACCCTGTGCGGTAGAAGCCAATTTTCCTCACTTTAGGGGGAAAAATTCCTTCCCGACTCCAGTCAGGCAATCAGAATAACTCCCTGGATCAACGACCATCTCTAGTAACTATAACCTGTAATATTATTACCCTCCAGAAATACATCCAGGCCCTTCTTGAACTCTCTTAGTGAACTTACCATCTCCTCAGGCAGAGAGTTCCATAGTCTCACTGCTCTTACCGTAAAGAATCCTCTTCTATGTTTATGTACAAACCTTCTTTCCTCCAGACGCAGACGATGTCCCCTCGTCACAGTCACAGTCCTCGGGATAAATAGATGATGGGAGAGATCTCTGTACTGACCTCTGATATATTTATACATAGTTATTAGATCTCCCCTCAGTCGTCTTTTTTCTAAAGTGAATAACCCTAATTTTGATAATCTTTCTGGGTACTGTAGTCCACCCATTCCAGTTATTACTTTAGTTGCCCTCCTCTGAACCCTCTCCAGCTCTGCTATGTCTGCCTTGTTCACAGGAGCCCAGAACTGTACACAGTACTCCATATGTGGTCTGACTAGTGATTTGTAAAGTGGCAGGACTATGTTCTCATCACGGGGCATCTATGCCTCTTTTGATGCAACCCATTAGAGTAGAAACAGTTATGTACTTAGTTTGTATGATCGAGTTACAGTGGTTGTCCCACAAAACAAAATCTAAACTTTAATGTACTGGAGCGACTTAATCTGTGACATGCATTCTGTACTGACTGAGCCTTTTGTAGTACTTACTGGACACCCATATGGTGTGGTCATCCCATGGTCCAGGGGAAAACTGCTCCCTGTCGGTTGGAGCTACCAAAGATAAAACATACATTTAGCTCATATTTTGAAGACAGAAGGTCCAACCATTACACTTTTTTTTTACCTACCTTCTATCTCTGGTAGCTGGGCTGGTGGGGGTCCTCTCTCACTGGGGTGGAGGACAGTGATAGCGGTTCCTCTGTGGTGTAGCAGCTGTCAAAAATCATGAAATAATGGCCTAAGGCTACTTCTACACTAGCGGCAGCCCGGATCCGGCGGGTGAAGGGTCCCACCGGATCCGCGCTGCCGCAGGTACACGTGTGGGGCCGGAACCGCGCTCCGGCCCAAATTCATTGTAATGGGGGTGGGCCGCGAATCCGGCCGCAGCATGTTAACCCCTGCTGAGAGGCAGCCGGAGCGAAAACACAACAGTTACATGAAAACTTCGGCGAATATTCGGCGAATTATTTTTTTAATGATTCGCTCATCTCTAATTGTGGTGAATCAAATTTTTCCTAAAAATTTGGATCGAAGTCCACTTTGTTAATTACTATTTCATCAACACTATTTATAACCCCTGTGGACCAGCAGTCAATCAGTCTTGGTGGTTAGCACAGTGGTTCCATATCCAAAGCCTTAACACAAACATTATCACGGTAGGTCCACATCCACTACCTATTACACTAAGGACAGAGCATGGTCCACGCTTATCCACAGTGAATAGAAGCATTCCAACAGCTGACTCAGCAGCACTAACGCCAGAAGAAAATACTGTCCTATTTGCACAATGTGTCCGCCCACTTTAATGTACCAGTACTGCAACCATCAGCAGCAGTCTTGGCATCAGTCCCACCAGCTCAAATTTCACCTACAGGGGTTTCCAGTCCTGTCACCTTCTCCACATTATAATGATGATCAAAATTGTGCCAGTGATCTTCGAATTGCCGTCACCCCAGATTCCTACTGACAAGATCAAAGTGACATTTATGATCTCTCATTTGTCTGGTGAGTCCCTAGACTAGTTCAACTCATTATGGGAGAGGGAAAATCCAGTCATGGGTAAGGTGCAAGAGATTCCATAGAATTTTTGATAAACCAAGGCTAACTTCCTCTGCTGCCTCCTCCCTATAACAATTATGTCAGGGAAGTCTCTCAGTTTTCCAACACACAATCCAGTTCCAAACCCTGGCCTCTGAGCTGGTCTAAGAGAATGAAGCCCTTGTCGCAGCCTTTTGGGAAGGATTGTCAGTGTGAATCAAGGATGAACTGGTGGGTTGAGACATATAGTACCATCCACTGTAGAGGCCCTGATTTCACTGGCTACTGGCATTGACCTTTGGTTCCTAGAGCGTGCCTAGGAGGCAGTTAGTGAGAGGAGACCTCCTCGATTGGCACCTATGTTTCAGAAGCTGCTCTCTCCTTCATCTTTCTCAATTATCGCAACAGAACCCATGCAGGTGAACAGAATTGCCTTGACCATAGAGAAATATCTACACAGGTGCACCAACAATCTGTTTCTGTACTTTGGGGAAAAGGGATACTATTCCCACACTTGCCGTCAGGTGATGGAAAACTCTCAAGCCTAGGACCCCTGGGAGAGACAGCCCTAGAAGAAGATTGACCTTCTCCAAAATTGAATATTGCAATGGAACTATCTGACGAAGTTACACAGTTCACTGTGCAGGCCCTCAATAGAAAAGCTCTTATTTAAACCATACAATATGTGATAAAACCCTTGGAGCTTTGCGTGAGACCTCTCCACTCAAACAAGATTACCTTATCCTGTCCCTACTCCTGGGCCTTCCTTGGATAGATCTGCATTGTCCTGTTCTGGACTGGAATTCTGGACTAATACTTCATGGAGACCTGCTTGTCATTCTCGAAGCCTGATGACAGTTATACCTGTCTGGACTCCACATATCTTTGAAAATCTGGGCTACCAGAATCTTATTTCAGTTATTCAAATGTCTTTGATAAGGAGGCTGAAATTTTGCTCCCTCATCATCCATATGATTGTCCAATTGGCTTGCTTCCTGGGACTATATATCCTTGAGGTTGAGTCTATCCCCTGTGTCTTCTGGGTTATGTATTTTATGTTATAAATATTAAGGAGAATAGGGAGAGGGGATTTATTCATAAGTCCTCTATTCAAGCTGGATCAGTATTTCTCTTTGTAAAGAAAAAAAGATAGATCATTTCAACCATACAGAGATTACCATGGACAAAACAAAATAATGGTGTAGAAAAAGTACCTGCTATACTTAATACCAGAACTTTTTGATAGATTGCGTGGTTCCAGGATCTTCACTAAACTTGATCTACATGGATCATACATTCTTATCAGATTTCAGGAGAGAGGTGAATGGAAGACCATCTTCAATACTAGGGATGAGCGAACCGAACCGTAACGAACCAGATTCGTTACGAACTTTACCGAACGTTCGGTTCGTCCCCGAACCGAACTTTCGTCAAGTTCGTATGAATCAGGTTCGTAAATAAAGTTTACTTTTTCCACAGAATAGACCAGGATACAAGGGATTATTTATTACTCCTACAATCCCTTGTATCCTGGTGTGACCCTCGTGTCAAACCACCCTTTTGGGAGGAGAATGGCCGAGATGGGTAATAATCTGGTTCGTTACGGTTCTGTTCGCTCGTCCGAACGAACGTTCGGACGAACGAAAATAATAACTTATTATTTTCGTTTGTCCGAACGTTCGTTCGGACGAGCGAACAGAACCGTAACGAACCAGATTCGTTTAAGAACTTTTAAGACGAATCTGGTTAAAATAAAAACGGCACATCAAATGCGTACATATTCAGTTAAGTAGCGTACCTTTGACAACGCTAGACTGTATGTTCGTTATTTGTGCGGGAATGTTCGCATTAGCGTACGTATTAGTGTAGATTCTCAAATATGCGTATATTCGTTCGTATAAGGTTCGTTTTAGGTTCGGTTCGTACGAATCCGAACTTCAAGAAAGTTCGCCGAACCGAACCGAACTTTTCAAAAGTTCGCTCATCCCTATTCAATACCCATAGTGGCCACTATGAGTATTTGGTCATGCCATTAGGATTCAGTAAAGCTTCAGCAGTATTTTGCTTATTTGTAGCGTACACTGGTATTAATACTGCATTAGTTTATGATATATATATATATATATATATATATATAGTCAGGGATCGTTCACACTTAGTCCATAGGCAACAAAGGCAGTGACACCAAAAGTCTTGTTATTACCTTTATTTAAGGTTCTCTTTGGCTCAGTCAGCCGTAGTCTCCGGGACGCAGCCGGGTCACACAAAAAGGGGTCTGCAGTTCTGGCAGTGTTTGCTCACACTAGTCCTATCTTCAACTCATCCACACCCTGCACTCTGCTGCAAGTTTAAATAGGAACTGCGGACATGGACCATAGCAGAAACCTGTAGTGGATCGTGGGAGATTAGCTCCCACCCTCTCTGTGCTAATCTCCAGTAAAACCAGGCCCGGATGGCTGTTTCCAGCCTTTACTGAATAATGGCGTCGACCCACTAGTTAGTGGACACCGTACGTTTCCTGGTTCTACTTCACCAAGCTGTGTACCTTGGTGGCACGTCCTAACACACCTGAAACAGACACTTAAAAAGTCTCCAACAACATCCTAGGTGGAATGTACCTTCCCTCATAGACGCATCCTGTCACTGCTTTACAATATATATATATATATATATCAATCATACTTTATAGTATGTTCAGATGCTGAGCTCTCGCATATAACATTAGGGACAGTAAGCTAGTGATCTTTTGTCCACACTTTGGTAGTTCAATCTACTCTTATTGCTTATTTGTAGAGTACACTGGTATTAATACCGCATTAGTTGTGTTTCACTATGTATTTCAGTGGCTCTCCCTGATTCTCTTGAGATAATATGGTTGTTCCCTGGATTGGTTAGATACACTTTAGATGTGTCTGCTGCAGCTGCTCTGCAACAGCGCCTGCTATTATGTCCATAGATTTTTCTACTTCTGTGTTGTGGCTTTGCTAATTACTATGCGCAATTTATTTCCCAATTCTCCTCTTTGACAGCACCATTTTCTGCCCTGACCTACAAGGGGACTTTTTTTGGACCTTGAAACTGGCCTTTTCCTCTGCATCTCTGCTGGCACCCCACCGATCATTTGTATGAAGAGCAGTGTAGCTAAAGGCTCATGGGCCCTGGTGCAAGAGTTCAGTTTGGGCCCCCCTTCCTCAGTTCTTTGTGACCAGGGACAGGAAAGCACATAGCCTTCATGCTGCCTGAGGCAAACATTAAAACGGCACCCCCTCATGCCAAATTCTTGACCTAACCCCTTCCCTCCAGCCAGTGTTGTAACTTGACCAGCATGCACTTTCTATAAAACTGGTATCTTCATAGGTCTCCAAAGGTCTTTGGGCCCCCTCAGGTTCCTGGGCCCAGTAGCGACTGTTACCTCTGCACCCCCTATAGCTATGACCGTGATGAAGAGAATTTAGTGCTGGTGCAACCTCTGTGTTTTCACTGTTTACCTGCTCGGGGTCGACATTACAGTGGTGAACAATGCAGTTACAACAAGAGAGCCATTTGGAGGAATAAATGGAAAACAATAGTGTTCATAGCTGATTTTGCTTTGGTGCTAATGATGACTGCATAAGAGTTCACAGGAGGTCTGGCGAGTGCCTACTGCCATCATACTTAGTGGCACAGAGACACATGACCAACACCAGGTATCTTGGAAAGTATAATTAGCTAACATGACCTTTCCCATCTGGTATTCATTGAGGGAACACTGGCCAACCTTTGCTATATTCAGGAAATTGTTGAACCACTATTACTCCCCTACAAGACATTAAGTTCCAACAACATAATGCATACTCGCACATTAACCACTCTACACAACATGCTATTAGGGTATCTCGCCTGGTCATCTTGATCGCCATATCTCTTTGCATTGAGAATGTCAGGAACTGGATGGGGCATCGGATCTCCCACCTTGGCTGAATTATAGGTCCAAATTGAAATAGCTTGCAATGACATACCACAGGAGGATATCCATATATGACCATTAGCATGTGTGTGGTAGCCTGTATTTCAACAAGGGGAGATGCCACCCAGTATAAATGCAACCAAATCCAACAAATACCCTACTGCAGAATCCAAACTAAAGGATGAAACACATTGTTTGTGTGATCATTGACCAAGCATCACTAGCAGTTTATATGTTGTCAATCTCAGCTTCATCACAATAAGTTTTCCAGATGTTCTTTTTCCATTTTTTAGTGTATATGTTTCGAAAAACAAGCAGTTACTAATTTTCTTTTATAGAAACATATATCAAGATTTCTATCATTATGATGCTACAGTTTAATTAATTTTATTTTTATCTCTCTTCCACTTGCTTTTGAGAATATTATAACTGGTATGAAGAGAATGCAGAAAGGTTTTCTTTAACCTTCTCTGCATTCTCTTCTGCTGCATACACAGTGCACAATGAGTGCTATGTATACAGATCAGGAGATGGCAATGTAATTATTTGATCTTTGGTTACTGGGTAACTGCAAAACCTTAGAATCGGGTAAGCTCCGCACTGAGACTAAAAAGCTTTATTACAACATTGTGAGCCCCAGTTAAAAAATCAGCAATAAAAAATACAGACAAAAGATAATAATAATAAAAATATTATTATTATTATTATTATTATTATTATTATTATTATTATTATTATTATTATTATTATTATCTCCTGCAGTTCATTTGACAGTTAATAAACTCTGGCATACCCACTATGGTTTGGAGCCCCTATTCTGCCATGTGTTTTTCTTCCTTTTCCACCTCATCTAGTATTGATGGGAATATGTCACCAGGAACATCTAGCGCCTCCTCTCTCTGCCTCTTGCTGACTTTTCTAGGACATGAAAACTTTTAAGAATGATTTGTAAGGAGTAAAGCCAGCAAAAGATGAGGATGGTCATCATTAAGATCTGGTCCCCCTAAGGGGTGTAGATTGAATTATATTGGTTGGCATGCTGGCACTGGAATAATAAAGTCTTCTGTGTTATTGGCACTGAATTACATTTATGGCTGATGTAGGAAAAACTAAATAGAAGAATATATAAAAAAAATGATGCAGAATAAGTCTCCCTGCACTCTTCCTCTCCAGTATTCTTCTATTAATCATTTTCAGCAACACTATCCCTAGTGCATAAATGCTTTCCACATCTCTCCTTATGCTCAGCTCACAGGACAATGGCGGAGACCATGGGAGACAAGGGTTTTTATAGGGGTGTGACATCACAGGGGATCTGTGGATTGGCTAGCTACACATCATTATGGGTGATCTTGTGTTCCTGGGCTTCTTACTTTCACACATACAACTACCATTTTAGGAAAAACACGAAGTGTGAGGAAATTTGGATTCATTCCAAATCGAAGTTTACGTAAACCAAATTCCAGTTGGAATGTTTTGATTTACATAATAATAATAATAATAATAATAATAATAATAATAATAATAACAAATAAATAAAAAAAACTTGATCATAACTGAACCAGAAGAAGAGGTAGAGATGGAGAGCACATATGGTTTTTGCAATGCCTTGTGATAGCTTGCAACTGAATGCATTGCACAATAAAAATATTTTCACGAATTCCATAGTTTCATAATAATATGGGACATACATTTACGGATGGGTACATTACATAGAGGCTATAGGTGGAAAGAAAAACCTTGCCAATTTTGGAGGTGACTGGCATTTGATTCATTTTATAGGTTTCAGTTCTGTTTGCAGCTGTTTGAATGAATAGTTGACGTTGAAAATGATCAAACAAAGCAAAATACAAGCATTAGATTTAGTTTGTATATTTAGTGATGAGCGCTTTTTTATGTATAATATACTATATACAGTACAGACCAAAAGTTTGGACACACCTTCTCATTCAAAGAGTTTTCTGTATTTTCATGACTATGAAAATTGTAGATTTACACTGAAGGCATCAAAACTATGAATTAACACATGTGGAATTATATACTTAACAAAAAAGTGTGAAACAACTGAAAATATGTCTTATATTCTATGTTCTTCAAAGTAGCCACCTTTTGCTTTGATTACTGCTTTGCACACTCTTGGCATTCTCTTGATGAGCTTCAAGAGGTAGTCACCTGAAATGGTATTCCAACAGTCTTGAAGGAGTTCCCAGAGATGCTTAGCACTTGTTGGCCCTTTTGCCTTCAGTCTGCGGTCCAGCTCACCCCAAACCATCTCGATTGGGTTCAGGACTGGTGACTGTGGAGGCCAGGTCATCTGGCGTAACACCCCATCACTCTCCTTCTTGGTCAAATAGCCCTTACACAGCCTGGAGGTGTGTTTGGGGTCATTGTCCTGTTGAAAAATAAATGATGGTCCAACTAAACGCAAACCGGATGGAATAGCATGCCGCTGCAAGATGCTGCGGTAGCCATGCTGGTTCAGTATGCCTTCAATTTTAAATAAATCCCCAACAGTGTCACCAGCAAAGCACCCCCACACCATCACTCCTCCTCCTCCATGCTTCACGGTGGGAACCAGGCATGTAGAGTCCATCCGTTCACCTTTTCTGCGTCGCACAAAGACACGGTGGTTGGAACCAAAGATCTCAAATTTGGACTCATCAGACCAAAGCACAGATTTCCACTGGTCTAATGTCCATTCCTTGTGTTCTTTAGCCCAAACAAGTCTCTTCTGCTTGTTGCCTGTCCTTAGCAGTGCTTTTCTAGCAGCTATTTTACCATGAAGGCCTGCTGCACACAGTCTCCTCTTAACAGTTGTTTTAGAGCTGTGTATGCTGCTAGAACTCTGTGTGGCATTGACCTGGTCTCTAATCTGAGCCGCTGTTAAGCTGCAATTTCTGAGGCTGGTGACTCAGATGAACTTATCCTCTGCAGCAGAGGTGACTCTTGGTCTTCCTTTCCTGGGGCGGTCCTCATGTGAGCCAGTTTCTTTGTAGTGCTTGATGGTTTTTGCGACTGCACTTGGGGACACTTTCAAAGTTTTCCCAATTTTTCGGACTGACTGACCTTCATTTCTTAAAGTAATGATGGCCACTCGTTTTTCTTTACTTAGCTGCTTTTTTTCTTGCCATAATACAAATTATAACAGTCTATTAAGTAGGACTATCAGCTGTGTATCCACCTGACTTTTGCCCAACACAACTCATGGTCCCAACCCCATTTATAAGGCAAGAAATCCCACTTATTAAACCTGACAGGGCACACCTGTGAAGTGAAAACCATTTCAGGTGACTACCTCTTGAAGCTCATCAAGAGAATGTTAAGAGTGTGCAAAGCAGTAGTCAAAGCAAAAGGTGGCTACTTTGAAGAACCCAGAATATAAGACATATGTTCAGTTGTTTCTCACTTTTTTGTTAAGTATATAATTCCACATGTGTTAATTCATAGTTTTGATGCCTTCAGTGTGAATCTACAATTTTCATAGTCATGAAAATACAGAAAACTCTTTGAATGAGAAGGTGTGTCCAAACTTTTGGTCTGTACTGTATGTAATGCATTTTAAAGAAAACTGTATTTTTTTTTCCATCTAGTTGGTATTTTTCTGAACATCTAATGATTCACTGTTACGATTTTGAGAAAACATACTTTTTTAAGTTTGAGTTGCAGTTTTTAGAAAAAAAAGCATTGTGTCAAGAAGAGTATATGAAAATGTGAAGGGTATGATAAATAATTTTTGAAAATTTTCTGTGGTATTATTGCAGGAGAGTAAATCAAAAAGTCATTCACAGGACAAATAATTTTCTTCTTGGCAAATTGAAGTTTAGTGTCAGAGATACAATTCTTCAAAAGTAAGGTTCCACATACTTTTTTTTATTTTTAGCTACAACTGAGGTCACAGACAAACCAGTTATAAGTCTAAAATATGAGCATGATCATCTTTGACTATTGTAAATAAAAGTTATAGCAGAGATTTGCTATCTGACTATAATGTTCATAAATAGTGACCATTTTCATTTAAAAAATGACTTTTCTTGTCACAGGTCCAGGTTTACTTCTGAAGTTTACAGACATCCTTGTACTGTTTCTGCTTCTGATGTGTTGGCTAACTTAATATGTATCCTCTATGTATATTTTCAGACCTCAATATTTTGTTAATTTATTACTTGAATAAAATTCTTCCTAAAATCTGACCTATAAGACTTAAAACCATTCTTTATAATTTAGGTTAAATAAATACAAATTACACCTGGTAATTAGAGATGAATTAATCAATTCTTAAATTTAGAAATTCAACCAGACTGTTTAAAAAAATGGATTTGTTTGAATCAGAATTTTGTGGGATTTCATTTGGGAGAATCATGTAGAGAGATAGACAAAGTGATTGAGAAGGAGAGAGAGAGAGAGAGAGATTTTCCTGGAAATCAGAGAACTTTTGAATCAAATCAGAGATGCTTTGGATGAACAGGGCCAAAATCAATTTTTTAGAAATTTTTTCATCTCTTCTGGTACTTAAAATGGATGTCAGGATAACATTTTTAGATGAGGGCAGAATGATGTAAATGAAAAAAGGTGTTACAAGCAATGGGTGTGGAAAAACTGTGCCAACCACTGTGCTATCACACCTTCACTAGTTACTAGCAAGCAAGATAAATTAAAGCTCAGACACCGTGCCCTAGAGAGGGTGCCTTAAATACCCTGAAATGGCTAGCCACCTCATTGGAAAAGCTTTGGAATAGAAATCGTATGTGACCGTCTTCCCGGAGGTAGTCTTCTGAATTTAGACAAATCCTGCTCCCACAGAGGATGTGTCCTCCTCCAAAAAGAATTGCTCTGTGATATCAGGATGGTTACGGGAAGGTGCAGGAGAAAAGTCTGTAGTAAGGGTCTGAAAGGTGGATATAGCCTCTGGCGTCCATTCTCTGGCATTCACCTCCTTGCAGGTTAGAGTGGAGATTTGTGCAGTAATGGTGGAGAAGTGGGGAATGAACTAACTGCCTATAGTAATTTGTAAAGCCCAAGAAATGTTACATTACATTTAGTCCAGAAGGTGGTGGCCAATTTAACCCAGCAGATAACTTTTCAAGATTCAGTTGTAAGCCTTGATCAGATAATATATAGCCTAGAATGTGAAGTGAGATTGAAGTGAAAGTGAAGTGAAGTGAAATTTTGCATATTCTACCTTTGATACTGGAGTGCAGAGTGGAAATGTTTATGATGGGAGACCAAATTTGAAGAGAATACCAAGATGTCTTCAAAGTAAAAGACAACAAAGATGTAGAGTAGAAATTTGTTCATCACGGTTACTTTATTTAGTCAACAGTAATCAATGCAAGGTCATGAGACCCACTGTTTTTCTTAAAAAGGTATTCAGAGAGTTACCCTTTATTTTTCTATGCTACTCCTTGTTATGTGCAACAACTTTGTAAATTCACTTCATAAAAAATTTCTTACTGGACCAGTGATGTGCTTGCCAGTCACATGGTAAACTGGAGCTTCCTCCTTGCTGGCCGATCACATGCCATTCATTGTGCACATGATCATTGCCCTTGGTTATAGCCAAAATGAATGTGTCAATCATCTTTGATGACACGTTCATTGCCTGCCCCTGCTCCATTACTACAGCGCATGCATAAGAAAGATTCTAAGCACAAGAGCTGTTGGAGAAGGGGTCCTTAGGGGCTCTACAAGTCAGCTGGAGAAGATAGAGGGAAAATATGGTGTGTGTGTATATATATATATATATATATATATATATATATATATATATACAGTGCCTACAAGTAGTATTCAACCCCCTGCAGATTTAGCTGGTTTGATAAGATGCAAATAAGTTAGAACCTTCAAACTTCAAACAAGAGCAGGATTTATTAACAGATGCATAAATCTTACAAACCAAAAAGTTATGTTGCTCAGTTAAATTTTAATAAATTTTAAACATAAAAGTGTGGGTCAATTATTATTCAACCCCTAGGTTTAATATTTTGTGGAATAACCCTTGTTTGCAATTACAGCTAATAATCGTCTTTTATAAGACCTGATCAGGCCGGCACAGGTCTCTGGAGTTATCTTGGCCCACTCCTCCATGCAGATCTTCTCCAAGTTATCTAGGTTCTTTGGGTGTCTCATGTGGACTTTAATCTTGAGCTTCTTCCACAAGTTTTTAATTGGGTTAAGGTCAGGAGACTGACTAGGCCACTGCAACACCTTGATTTTTTCCCTCTTGAACCAGGCCTTGGTTTTCTTGGCTGTGTGCTTTGGGTCGTTGTCTTGTTGGAAGATGAAATGACGACCCATCTTAATATCCTTGATGGAGGAGCGGAGGTTCTTGGCCAAAATCTCCAGGTAGGCCGTGCTATCCATCTTCCCATGGATGCGGACCAGATGGCCAGGCCCCTTGGCTGAGAAGCAGCCCCACAGCATGATGCTGCCACCACCATGCTTGACTGTAGGGATGGTATTCTTGGGGTCGTATGCAGTGCCATCCAGTCTCCAAACTTCACGTGTGTGGTTGGCACCAAAGATCTCGATCTTGGTCTCATCAGACCAGAGAACCTTGAACCAGTCTGTCTCAGAGTCCTCCAAGTGATCATGAGCAAACTGTAAACGAGCCTTGACATGACGCTTTGAAAGTAAAGGTACCTTACGGGCTCGTCTGGAACGGAGACCATTGCGGTGGAGTACGTTACTTATGGTATTGACTGAAACCAATGTCCCCACTGCCATGAGATCTTCCCGGAGCTCCTTCCTTGTTGTCCTCGGGTTAGCCTTGACTCTTCGGACAAGCCTGGCCTCGGCACGGGAGGAAACTTTCAAAGGCTGTCCAGGCCGTGGAAGGCTAACAGTAGTTCCATAAGCCTTCCACTTCCAGATGATGCTCCCAACAGTGGAGACAGGTAGACCCAACTCCTTGGAAAGGGTTTTGTACCCCTTGCCAGCCTTGTGACCCTCCACGATCTTGTCTCTGATGGCCTTGGAATGCTCCTTTGTCTTTCCCATGTTGACCATGTATGAGTGCTGTTCACAAGTTTGGGGAGGGTCTTAAATAGTCAGAAAAGGCTGGAAAAACAGATAATTAATCCAAACATGTGAAGCTCATTGTTCTTTGTGCCTGAACTACTTCTTAATACTTTAGGGGAACCAAACAGAATTCTGGTGGTTTGAGGGGTTGAATAATAATTGACCCACACTTTTATGTTTAAAATTTATTAAAATTTAACTGAGCAACATAACTTTTTGGTTTGTAAGATTTATGCATCTGTTAATAAATCCTGCTCTTGTTTGAAGTTTGAAGGCTCTAACTTATTTGCATGTTATCAAACCAGCTAAATCTGCAGGGGGTTGAATACTACTTGTAGGCACTGTGTATATATATAGTACAGACCAAAAGTTTGGACACACCTTCTCATTCAAAGAGTTTTCTGTATTTTCATGACTATGAAAATTGTAGATTCACACTGAAGGCATCAAAACTATGAATTAACACATGTGGAATTATATGCTTAACAAAAAAATGTGAAACAACTGTAAATATGTCTTATATTCTAGGTTCTTCAAAGTAGCCACCTTTTGCTTTGATTACTGCTTTGCACATTCTTGGCATTCTCTTGATGAGCTTCAAGAGGTAGTGACCTGAAATGGTATTCCAACAGTCTTGAAGGAGTTCCCAGAGATGCTTAGCACTTGTTGGCCCTTTTGCCTTCAGTCTGCGGTCCAGCTCACCCCAAACCATCTCGATTGGGTTCAGGACTGGTGGCTGTGGAGGCCAGGTCATCTGGCGTAGCACCCCATCACTCTCCTTCTTGGTCAAATAGCCCTTACACAGTCTGGAGGTGTTTTGGGGTCATTGTCCTGTTGATAAATAAATGATGGTCCAACTAAACGCAAACCGGATGGAATAGCATGCGGCTGCAAGATGCTGTAGTAGCCATGCTGGTTCAGTATGCCTTCAATTTTAAATAAATCCCCAACAGTGTCACCAGAAAAGCACCCTCACACCATCACACCTCCTCCTCCATGATTCACGGTGGGAACCAGGCATGTAGAGTCCATCCGTTCACCTTTTCTGCGTCGCACAAAGACACGGTGGTTGGAACCTAAGATCTCAAATTTGGACTCATCAGACCAAAGCACAGATTTCCACTGGTCTAATGTCCATTCCTTGTGTTCTTTAGCCCAAAGTCTCTTCTGCTTGTTGCTTGTCCTTAGCAGTGGTTTCCTAGCAGCTATTTTACCATGAAGGCCTGCTGCACACAGTCTCCTCTTAACAGTTGTTGTAGAGATGTGTCTGTTGCTAGAACTCTGTGTGGCATTGACCTGGTCTCTAATCTGAGCCGCTGTTAACCTGCTATTTCTGAGGCTGGTGACTCGGATGAACTTATCCTCCACAGCAGAGGTGACTCTTGGTCTTCCTTTCCTGGGGCGATCCTCATGTGAGCCAGTTTCTTTGTAGAGCTTGATGGTTTTTGCGACTGCACTTGGGGACACTTTCAAAGTTTTCCCAATTTTTCGGACTGACTGACCTGCGTCTTCCTCGGAGTTTAGATGCCTTGATCACACGTGATTCGGTTCCGGGTGGTGTACAGACACCCCGTGTGGCCAATCGGGGTGTCTGTACACCATATGAAAACTGTAATCCTCGCTGGTGAGGATTACAGTTTTCAAAGTGCAATTCTTATTCTGGCCACTACAGGCCAAGATAAGAAATGAGCAATTCTTGGATTTCTGAGTCTATAAAATCCATAATTGCTCATAAAAAAAAAAAAGCCACAATATATAAGCCCATATTTGAGCTTTCAAATAGTAAAAAAAAAATTAAAAAAAGTTAAAAAATATATAAAAAATAAAAAAGATATAAAAGTTCAAATCACCCCCCTTTCCGTATAATTAAAAAATAAATACCTAAATAACAATAAATATAGACATCATGGGTATCACCGTGACCGAAAACGCCCGTACTTTTAAAATATAAAAAAAAAAAATTCCAATACGGCGAATTGTGTGGCGGAAAAAAGCGTCCAAATGGCGATTTGCCGTTTTTTGTCGCTTTTTTTTTCTAAAAAAAATTAAATAAAAAGTGATCAAAAAGTCATACACACCCCAGAATGGTATCAATAAAACCTTAAGATCGTCCCGCAAAAAAAGAGCCCCCATATAGCTCTGTACACATAAATACCAAAAAGTTATAGGGGTCAAGATTTGACAAGGAAAAAAAAAATGGGCAACTTTCTAATTATTTTATCACTATGACAACGCAAGAAAAACTATACATATTAGGTATTGCCGGATTCGTACTGACCAGTAGAATGAAAGAAATGGATCAGTTTTAATGCACATCGAACGCTGTAAATAAGAAACCTGTAGAACTGTAGCGGAATAGCGTTTTCTTTGCAATTTCACCCGGTTTGGAATTTTTTTCCCGCTTCCCACTACACCGTATGCAATATTAAATGGTGGCGTTGGAAAGTACAACTTGTCCCGCAAAAAACAAGTCCTCATACAGCTATGTGAACAGAAAAATAAAAGAGTTATGGCTATTTGAAGGCAGGGAGCGCAAAACGAAAATGCATAACCGAAAAAACCTCCGGGCGCGAAAGGGTTAATTACAGCTTGACAACATCTCATGCTGTTCACAAGTCGAGTTATTGTCTGCTGAGGCATGGCATCCCACTCTTATGAAGGGCGGCCATCAATCAGTCCTTGAGGTTCTGGGATACAGAGTCATGAGTCTCTACCTGGCGTCTCAGCTGATGCCATAGGTTTTCAATGGGATTCAGATCTGGAGAAAGTGCAGGTCACTACATTTTAGTTTCCCCAGTCTCCAGCAGATGTTCCCTTATGATGTGACCTCGATGAGCTGGCACATTTGTTGTCCAAGTAGATGAATTTAGGCCTGTGTTGTTCATGCAGAGGCACAATGACTGGATTAATGATGTTGTTCAAGTAATATGGGCTTGTCACTATACCATTCACAAAGTGTAGGGCAGTTCTATATTTACTAGACACACTTGCCCACACTGTAACACCTCCAACACCAAAGGCAAACAGTGGCTAATGCATAGTGCTCTCCTTGACGTCTCCAACATTGTTGGCGGCCATCATTT
The DNA here is from genome assembly GCA_900303285.1 of Rhinella marina. NCBI lineage: Eukaryota > Metazoa > Chordata > Amphibia > Anura > Bufonidae > Rhinella > Rhinella marina. The sequence continues at coordinate 8,593 of ONZH01024370.1, read as the reverse complement.
CTGCTCAGCTTGAATCGACTTTCATCAATGAACTGCATTAAGGCCCACTGGTCCCTCGTCCAGCATAGATTCTCTTTTGCCCGTGCAAGACAATGATGCCTGTGGTCAATTACCCTTGCAGGTTGCCTAGCACGCAGACCATGCTGATGTAAACAGTTTTGAATGCCCTGATGTGACACTTGGGTGTCTCTCACCTCCATTAAATGTGCCTGGAGTTGTTTAGCATTCATCATCCGGTTCCACAGGGCATTGTTCAGAATGAAATGGTCATCAGCGTGGGATGTGGCTAAAGGATGTCTACTTCTATGCCTTTCTGTGACTCTTCCAGTCACTCTGTATCTATTTTGCAACCTGCTGATGACACTCTGTGACACTCTAAGCTCACTTCCGTCTGAGAATATCATGCTTGAAGCCTCAAAATTGTGAGGTACTCTTGATCAATTGTTAGGTGTCTTCTTGGTCGCCTGATGTCAAAATGTGAACAGCATGATGAGGAGGACTGTTTAAATACCTATTCTAATTGAACCAGGAAACTTATTGGGCGATTCATGGATCAAACACCTGAATTTTGCTGCAGCACTGAAGGGTTGCATAGCATTATATTGATTTATAATGCTATGTATCCCTTAGAGGTCTGGGATGTATTAGATAACAATGACAGCATTATGTCACTGTTATCCAATTCATTACAGAACTGTATGGGTTACATAGCATCATAAATCAATATACTGCTATATGACCCCACCAGTGCTGGAAGTTGAGGACGGGAGCTGTGTTATACTCATGCTCCGAGTCCAGACGTTATGACTCGTTCATGTGAAAGTAGCCTAAGAGTTCCTTTAATCACCTTACTAACAATCTGAGAAGGATCTAGGGGAATTGTGGGAATCCATAACAGAGGAGTATTTTGTGAAACTAACAGGTATTATTTGGATATGTATCAGTACATCATTTAGTTTTTCTGTTTGTCCCTGTCCTCACACTTTACAAACTGCTGATGTTGCATATGTATCCTCTCGCAGGGGAAGAAATGAGAAATTTGGGGATGGTTCACAGTGGCTGCTCTCACTCCTCATGCAGTGAATGGAGGACACACCCTTTCTTCCTCGTAAAACACACCCTGGTATTGAGGCTCCAGCCTGATAGTGGCTGGGGTGCTGTTAAATGTGTGTGGTCAAGGGAGACAAGGCAGGAGGCCCGGGTCCGAAAGCGGTTCAGTTTTTCTCCAGAGTACATACACAATCTTTCCAAGGTTGAACATGGGATAGCAGGATATAATATGGTTGACTCTTTCTGTATTAAATCCAGACAACTTCCCAAATTGACCAAAAACATTCAAGGCTCTCACAATATCACACTGAAATTCACAGGTTGTGAGGTGCAGAAACTTAAATCCAATTGCCAGTCCATGATAGCCAAATCAATATATTCTCAGCAAAAGCAGTAAGGTCTGTTGCCATAAATTAGTGATTACCTTACTAACTGTCCTTGCACCAGTCATTATAGTCCTACACTGTAGTTTCTTTGCTTCCTTCTTTCCCATCACACCAAAGTTAAAGACACACACCGAACACATATAATATCTCAATGAAGCTTTATTATAACATGATTAAGTAATTATAAAAACATATAAAAAACCAATGGTGGTAGCATACACAAATAAGAGCAGCTCACTGGAAAGAAATTCCATAAAGTATCACATGGATAAGGATAACAATAAGTATTTAAGTATCCAAGGTGCTAGTGCCCAAATAAATAAATCAATCAATACATAAAACCATGCTAATCCATACAAAGTATGCAGAGTAATACAGACCAGTGCCACCTCTGACACTGATGCGTGTTTCGCAATCGCTTCCTCAGGGGATAAAGGATTAATGTGTCTACTGCCTATTTATACCTCCAAATTCATTAAAATAAGAAATAATGATGTAAAATAAAACAAATAAAAATAAAAAAATAAAAATGTTCAAAGAAATAAATACCAGTCCCAGTTCACAGAAGTTGCGTCGCAGATCCTCCAGCCAGGTGGGTTTCAAACTCACAAACCAGAAATAGGGAAAAAAGGATAGCGCTGCGTTTTTAAATAATCGACAGATTCCCAGACTTCTCAAAGCAAACTCAGTAGATGCAGTTCACATGGCCAACACATGTAAGCGGCAGGGTTGAGGTAAACCTTATTCCACAATACCTATCAAAAATGCAAACCACCAGATAGTGAAGGACCTTCAACACTGAAATCTCTGCTAGCCTTTTACGCTTGTGAGTAGAATAATAACCATGATTATAATCTAATGACCAACATACATAAATATAGTGGAACATGAAATAAATCTTTATTTATTTATTTCACCCAAAAAAAACGCAACATTTCAGCTCTCTCTATGGAGCCTTTGTCAAGCAGAAGGATTGATACTAATAACCATGATTATAATCTAATGACCAACATACATAAATGTAGTGAAACATAATCAATTCATCTGATAAATAATTATATTATATATATATATATATATATATATATATATATATATATATATATATATATTATATATAATAAAAAATAAATTAAACCAGTAAAAGTGCAATCACACGTGACAAGTGAATACACGTGAAAACCAAAAATATATATAAGTAATTTTTAAAAATTTATTACATAAACGCATGGGCATTTGGTGGAACAAGATGTCATTGGAGCAGTATATAGTTAAGAGTTTAATCCCCCGTGGACTGAGGGTGCAGGTTAGGGATGAGCGAACCAAACCGTAATGAACCAGATTCGTTACGAACTTTCCCAAAAGTTCAGTTCGTCAGCGAACCGAATTTTGAGAAAGTTCGTAACGAATCTGTTTAAAGTAACGGCGACGCAAAATATACGCATATTTATTGAGAATGTACGCTAATGCGTACGCATTCATAAAATGCGTACACATTAGCGAACATTCTCAACTATGCGTATATTTAGGGTATGGAATATGCCGTATTCCATACCCTAAATATACGCATATTTGAGAATGTTCACTAATGTGTACACGCATTAACGTACGCATTAAAAGTCAGCGGGTGGAACGTACTGAGACTCCAGAGGAGGTTTGGCTATAAGCAGTCAAAAGAGCCAGGGAGGGGCATCCAGTGCCACACCTGATATTCTGTCCCAGCCACGGGAAGAAAGTAGCAGTGGTCCTGACTTTGATGATGATGTCGCTGATCGGACGTGGCGCCCTCAAGCAGCATTATCCTCAGCATCATCGGTGGAGGAAATAGAGGTGCCACCGATGCAGCAACATCCCACTGTTGCAAGCAACCGAGGCACAAGAGGGAGGGGTAGAAGAGAAGCTACCAGGCAGAGATCACCCTCTCAAAGCCTTGGTCTTGAGAGGGCACCCTCAGGCAGCAGTGGCAGTCAACAGCCAGCAAGACCCCCTGTGGCTGTCAGCAAACCACGGTCCTCAGTCGTCTGGCAGTTATTCCGCCTGGGGACAGATAAGCATATCGTTTTGTGCCTGCTGTGCAATGAGAGGGTCAGTCGTGGTAGGGGTGATAATCTCGGGACAACATCTATGCGAAAGCATATGGAAAGGCAACACCAACTGGCCTGGAAGAACCGTGACCCCAATACCACCTCCTGTCAGGATGCCCCATACACTGCAGATCCCATCATGCAGCATCCTCTCACTGGAACTCAGGGCTCGTCAGCCTCAGTTGCCAGCAGCAGCACAGTGTCACTGCCATGTACACAGCTAATGAGGCAGTAATCCCTGACTGAGTCCATGGGCAGACGTCAGGTGTATTCCAGCAGCCATCCCATGGCCCAGAAACTGACCGGACACCTGATTAAGCTGCTGGTGCTTCAGTCCCTGCCCTTCAACCTCGTGGACTCCCAGCCTTTCAGGGATTTCATGGCGTGTGCGCACCCCAGATGGCGAGTCCCCAGCCACCACTACATCTTTGGAAAAGATGTCCCATCACTGCACAGTTATGTGCAGAAAAAGGTGGGCGACTCATTGGGACTCTCGGTGTCCAAGAGTGTGCACCTGAGTGCTGATGTCTGGTCCTCAAATTATGGGCAAGGGCAGTACATGTCTGTTACTGCCCATTGGGTCAACATCCTCCCAGAAGACCATCAGGAAGTTGGCCCATTCTTGCCACTGTCACCTCCACGGTGCTTTAGGGGGCCAGCATCGGGAAGCAGAAGTTCTGCCTCCACCACCTTGCAAACATCCGCCGCTTCTACTGCAGTCCAACCTGCCCCGGTGTCTTACCACCGATGTCAGGCCTGGCTCTCTCAGGCTGTCCTCCATTTGGTGAGCCTGGGTGAATGGAGACACAGTGGGCAGGAGCTCCTCTGGACCATCAGGGAGGAGGTAGATCAATGGCTTACCCCACGTCAACTAACGGTGGGAAGTGTGGTAGCAGACAATGGGAGGGACATTGTCTCTGCAGTGCAGCAGGGAGGGCTGAGTCATACACCTTGTATGGCACATGTGATAAACCTCATAGTGCACAGGTTTCTTCGATCATTTCCTGCACTACAAGACCTTATGAGGATGTCACGCAGAGTGTGCAAACACTTCAGCCACTCTTACACTGCAAGGAACACCCTGCTCAGGATCCAGAGACAGCGCAGTCTGCCCCAACATCGGCTAATCTGCGATGTGCCAACACGCTGGAATTCTGCCCTCCATATGCTGGACCGCCTGTACGAGCAAAGGTCAGCCATTACAGACTACCTCATGGGGCAAACAGGCAGCTTCACGCCACACTGCGACTTCCAAGTCACACACTGGCAGATGATGCGTGAAGTCTGCCAATTGTTGATTCCTTTTGAGGACGCAACTTTGTTTGTGAGCAGGAATGACTATGGGATCAACGACATCATCCCACTCGTCCATATTCTGGAAAGTGCGCTGAAAAGCATCATCAGCGAGGATTCCCAGGCCACCACTCCAAGGCTGAACATCGCCTTGAGCCCAGAGATGGATGAAGTGCAGATGGAGGGTGAGGAGGAGGAAGATGTCCATTCCCAGCCATTCCACACACCGCCACCTGGCTTCTCTGCCTCTCAATCACAGGAGGAGATGGAGGATGAGGTGGTAGAGGAAGTGGAGGAAGACCACAGCAGACCCTGGAACTATACCGAGGACACTGGAGAGGAGAGGCGCTCATTGTCCTTGGTGCAGATGGGAAGGTGCCTGCTGGAGTTTCTGAGGAGTGACAGCCGGATTGTGGACATCCGCCAGAGGGACCAATACTGGCTGGCCACCCTGGTGGACCCTCGCTTCCGCCGCAAAATGGCTGAATTTTTTCCGCCATCATAGAGGGAGGCAAAACTGGGGTACTACCGGGACCTACTGACCAGACAGCTGGTCTCTACTTACCATCGAGACCAGCCAGGTTCCCAGACAACATCCACTCGGGGGGAACCAGCGCGCTCCACTACCACCACCACTAGTGGAGGCGTGAGAAGTCGTTAAAGCCTCCAATCGCTGATGAGCGATTTCATGCAGCCAGCTGCTGAAGAGGGGACATAACACCGAACTCATGGCGTGGACCAGCATGAGCTCACCCACCAGGTCCCTGCCTACCTGGATTGTACCCTGCCCCAAAGTGTCACCGACCCCGTGCAGTACTGGGCAGAGAAACTGGACAAATTTGGCCTCAACTTCAGAGTTTTCTTTGGCTCTGCTGTCCTGCCCAGCCAGTAGTGTCGCGTCAGAGAGGGTGTTCAGTGTGGCGGGTAACATCGTAACACCGCAAAGAACGAGGCTCTCTTACCACAGTGTTGAGATGCTGACTTTTATAAAGATGAATCGTGCCTGGATTACATCGGATTATACCACCCCCCTGCCTGATGTGAATGTCATCAGTCACCCGTCTTGCATGGCAATCCGTGTGTCCAAGAAAATGACCTTAAGATTCCAAATATGTGCCCAACGTAAAAATCCTTAAATCCGTACAAAACTTTTTAAGTATTTCCCCCCTTAGACCCCAAATTAAAAAAAATCACCTTAAAAATTCCCTACTTCATTCTGATGCATTTAAATAAACAGAACCCCATCTCCAAATTTAATGCCCATGGTGTGTTGGCCATTTAACATCTCCACACCAGCTTAATGCCTCACACCGGTGCACCGTCCAACCCATAACCCAAGAACAGTACCATCCCTAAAATAATCCCCACGACTATGTTTCACAAAGTGGGGATTTCACCTTTTGTGAACTATAGCCGTGGGGTTCTATCCCTGGCACCCTTGCCAAGGAACACTACTCACCGTTTTGTGAGCGGGTACTAACTGTTCTTGAGGTATTTTGTTGATATCATGAGAGTAGTAAAATCTCGCACCGCAAATCCCGATGGGGTTCTTGTCTGTGCGAATGATTTCACGCCTCTCATGCAGTCACACTTGGAATAAGGCTGTCTATGGGGTATATATCACGGAGGCTGCTGTCCTTCAGCTGTGATATAAAACACCTCCACAGTTAGTTACAGCAACAAACAGTTGCTGAAAGGCAGGTTAACGTGCCTTATTTACGGGTGCCTTTACAATGGGATGCTTTTTTGGGGTTCTCTGCTGACTAAAATCCACAGCGCATCGTTGGCTGATTTTATGCCACCTTCAGTACTATGGGGCTGGACGCAAATACCCAGTTCAGCGCAGAACTGCGTATGTCCGGACGGCACCATAGTACTTAACGCCGTTTGGTGAACAGTATAAAAATGCCCTGTGGCTTTTACATAGCAGACCTGCAGCCCCATGTGAAGGTACCCATAGGGTGAGGTTTTTTGGGAGTGACCAAAGAGAGGGCGGGAAGGTCACTTCCATACCCCATCAGGGGTTTTTCCCCTACCCACTTTAAAAGATAAGTCCAGGCAATTAATTACTTTCTGTGCCCTTACTTGACCCAGAAACTTAGGCCCCATTCACACGACCGTGCGTGTGTTCCAGGCGGCCCCATTAAAAATGCCTATAGTTGTCCATGCGCACGGACAACTATAGTACTTTCTTCATAGGAGCCACGGCATGGAGATAGCTCCCTGCCGCCGCTCTCGGCCCCATAGAAGTGAATGGGGCTGTATATATCCGCAATTTTGCGGATAGATACGGCCCCATTCACTTTACGGTCGTGTGAAATGGGGCCTTATAAATAGCCCAGACTTATCATTTAAGCCAGATAGTGACAGCACTTAAAAAAAAAACAAAAGCATACATCCATTGGGTTGGGCGCTGCACTCGGTAGGACATCAAACTGGTGTTATCAAAGATATATATATATATATATATATATATATATATATATATATATATATATATATATGTCTTGACAACAGCCATAGGCCCAGATTCAACAGGTTTGACACCAGAGTAGTTGTGTCAATTTGTAAAGCGAGTGCCTGTGAGGTGTCCATTTCATGAAAATTGGACACGTATTTTTGGATAATGGAACTGGCATAAAGCCTTCTTGAATCTGTGCCTTTTTAAATGTCCTTTCTTTACCTCATGGATTCTGTGGGTGAGGTTGTCTGTCTATTTAAGGGTAAATGCACACGATCAGGATTTATCTGCGGACAATCCGCACTGAAATCCGCAGGTGTTCTCAGTGAAATTTGTGCGGTAAATCCGCACCAATTGGTGCGGATTTGCGTGCGGATTTGCATGCGGATTTGCGTGCGGATTTTTTTTCAAGTGAATGGAGAAAATCCTCATGAAATCCAAACAGGAAAAATTAAATAAATTGACATGCTGCGGATTGTAAAATCCGCACTGTAGGTCAAAATCCGCACTAAAAAAATCTGCATCGTGTGCATTGAGAATTTCAAATTGTCATAGAATATAATGTACATGACCTACGGACCCCATTTTCCGCACGCAAATCCGCACGTAATCCTGATCGTGTGCATTCACCCTCACCGTATCCGTATCCTACTAGACTAGCTGTAATTTTAGAGGGTTTTTTTAACGTTGACTGTCCTGTGCTGAGCTACAAAAGATAAAGCATAAATTTAGATTCTATTTTGAAGACAGAAGTTCCACCAATTACACTTTTTAATTTAGCAGATGCTGAGGTGCCTAAGTGAAGGCGTCTATGACTGACAAGCGGTGGTGCATTAAAGGGTTAATAAACTCAGCCTGCAGCAAGGGGAAAAAATGGTTCTGATCGCGGGGGTGTTTCTCTTGTGGACACTGTTTCTAATTACCAGCGAGAGGGTGTTTCTTTTAACCAACACTCCTGCGTCTTGGTTGGCTGAGGTGGTGGTAGCGGCTAAGGGGTTAAAAGGATGGCCCTGATAGGGGGACGGCCTCTTTCTCCAGCATCTTCACTCAAAGCTTCCCACCCTCCCTTCCCCCAATGATCGGTTAGTTTTACCCTACTGATGGTCGGTTAGTTTTACCCTCCCTTCCCCATTATTTCATCATTTTCTTAATGTTTTCTGATTCATTTCTGGTTTGTTTCAGTGTTTTTCATTACAAGTCACATCAGAGGTCGGTTGAACGATTTCAGACGGAGAGAAGAAGGCAGACTTGCCACAGAACGCTGTGGGGCATAGCGCTTCAATACTCCGGGTTATGGTGTTTATGGTCAACAAGTTGAA
>ONZH01024369.1:0-32048 GCA_900303285.1 Rhinella marina | reverse complement strand
GCCTATTAAATGGCCTAGATATTGTATATTTCAAAGTACAAAGCCGTGTAGTAACTGAACAGACGGTGGGTATTTACACCAGGTATGTGAGATAATTTAACAAGAGAACGCACAGTACAGTGGCCTATTAAATGGCCTAGATATTGTATATTTCAAAGTACAAAGCCGTGTAGTAACTGAACAGACGGTGGGTATTTACACCAGGTATGTGAGATAATTTAACAAGAGAACGCACAGTACAGTGGCCTATTAAAATGCCTAGATATTGTATATTTCAAAGTACACAGCCGTGTAGTAAACTGAACAGACGGTGGGTATTTACACCAGGTATGTGAGATAATTTAACAAGAGAACGCACAGTACAGTGGCCTATTAAAATGCCTAGATATTGTATATTTCAAAGTACACAGCCGTGTAGTAACTGAACAGACGGTGGGTATTAACACCAGGTATGTGAGATAATTTAGCAAGAGAACGCCACAGTACAGTGGCCTATTAAAATGCCTAGATATTGTATATTTCAAAGTACAAAGCCGTTGTAGTAACTGAACAGACGGTGGGTATGTACACCAGGTATGTGAGATAATTTAACAAGAAAACGCACAGTACAGTGGCCTATTAAATGGCCTAGATATTGTATATTTTCAAAGTACAAAGCCGTGTAGTAACTGAACAGACGGTGGGTATTTACACCAGGTATGTGAGATAATTTAGCAAGAGAACGCACAGTACACTGGCCTATTAAAATGCCTAGATATTGTATATTTCAAAGTACAAAGCCGTGTAGTAACTGAACAGACGGTGGGTATGTACACCAGGTATGTGAGATAATTTAACAAGAAAACGCACAGTACAGTGGCCTATTAAATGGCCTAGATATTGTATATTTCAAAGTACAAAAGCCGTGTAGTAACTGAACAGACGGTGGGTATTTACACCAGGTATGTGAGATAATTTAACAAGAGAACGCACAGTACAGTGGCCTATTAAATGGCCTAGATATTGTATATTTCAAAGTACAAAGCCGTGTAGTAACTGAACAGACGGTGGGTATTTACACCAGGTATGTGAGATAATTTAACAAGAGAACGCACAGTACAGTGGCCTATTAAAATGCCTAGATATTGTATATTTCAAAGTACACAGCCGTGTAGTAAACTGAACAGACGGTGGGTATTTACACCAGGTATGTGAGATAATTTAACAAGAGAACGCACAGTACAGTGGCCTATTAAAATGCCTAGATATTGTATATTTCAAAGTACACAGCCGTGTAGTAACTGAACAGACGGTGGGTATTAACACCAGGTATGTGAGATAATTTAGCAAGAGAACGCACAGTACAGTGGCCTATTAAAATGCCTAGATATTGTATATTTCAAAGTACAAAGCCGTGTAGTAACTGAACAGACGGTGGGTATTTACACCAGGTATGTGAGATAATTTAGCAAGAGAACGCACAGTACAGTGGCCTATTAAAATGCCTAGATATTGTATATTTCAAAGTACACAGCCGTGTACTAACTGAACAGACGGTGGGTATTTACACCAGGTATGTGAGATAATTTAGCAAGAGAACGCACAGTACAGTGGCCTATTAAAATGCCTAGATATTGTATATTTCAAAGTACAAAGCCGTGTAGTAACTGAACAGACGGTGGGTATGTACACCAGGTATGTGAGATAATTTAACAAGAAAACGCACAGTACAGTGGCCTATTAAATGGCCTAGATATTGTATATTTCAAAGTACAAAGCCGTGTAGTAACTGAACAGACGGTGGGTATTTACACCAGGTATGTGAGATAATTTAGCAAGAGAACGCACAGTACAGTGGCCTATTAAAATGCCTAGATATTGTATATTTCAAAGTACAAAGCCGTGTAGTAACTGAACAGACGGTGGGTATGTACACCAGGTATGTGAGATAATTTAACAAGAAAACGCACAGTACAGTGGCCTATTAAATGGCCTAGATATTGTATATTTCAAAGTACAAAGCCGTGTAGTAACTGAACAGACGGTGGGTATTTACACCAGGTATGTGAGATAATTTAACAAGAGAACGCACAGTACAGTGGCCTATTAAATGGCCTAGATATTGTATATTTCAAAGTACAAAGCCGTGTAGTAACTGAACAGACGGTGGGTATTTACACCAGGTATGTGAGATAATTTAACAAGAGAACGCACAGTACAGTGGCCTATTAAAATGCCTAGATATTGTATATTTCAAAGTACACAGCCGTGTAGTAACTGAACAGACGGTGGGTATTTACACCAGGTATGTGAGATAATTTAACAAGAGAACGCACAGTACAGTGGCCTATTAAAATGCCTAGATATTGTATATTTCAAAGTACACAGCCGTGTAGTAACTGAACAGACGGTGGGTATTAACACCAGGTATGTGAGATAATTTAGCAAGAGAACGCACAGTACAGTGGCCTATTAAAATGCCTAGATATTGTATATTTCAAAGTACAAAGCCGTGTAGTAACTGAACAGACGGTGGGTATGTACACCAGGTATGTGAGATAATTTAACAAGAAAACGCACAGTACAGTGGCCTATTAAATGGCCTAGATATTGTATATTTCAAAGTACAAAGCCGTGTAGTAACTGAACAGACGGTGGGTATTTACACCAGGTATGTGAGATAATTTAACAAGAGAACGCACAGTACAGTGGCCTATTAAATGGCCTAGATATTGTATATTTCAAAGTACAAAGCCGTGTAGTAACTGAACAGACGGTGGGTATTTACACCAGGTATGTGAGATAATTTAGCAAGAGAACGCACAGTACAGTGGCCTATTAAAATGCCTAGATATTGTATATTTCAAAGTACACAGCCGTGTACTAACTGAACAGACGGTGGGTATTTACACCAGGTATGTGAAATTATTTAGCAAGAGAACGCACAGTACAGTTGCCAATTAAAAGGCCTAGATATTGTATATTTCAAGGTACACAGCAGTAGTGCCAAATATAGTTTGGTATGTAGCAGAGCACCTAATACACCACTAATGCCTCTCTCTGTCCCTACTCCAGCAGCTATCCCTGAATACAGCAGCCGTTCTCTGTAAAGTCTATATTGTAGTAAAGCTATCACTGAAGTCCACTGTAGTAGCCCTGATAAGGGCTTTTATTCACGCTCCTGCCTGTCCAACAGCTAAAATCTGTCTCTCCCTTCTCCAGCCTCTGTCCCTGACTAAGTTCACGCAGCATATGCGTACGAGCAGGAAGAGCTGAGTTTTTAATATTCGAGGTCACATGGTTTTTCCAGCCAATGCATGTAGACGCTGTTTTCGCGCTGCCAGCGTGCTCAGCGTGCCTGTCATACCCCCCCTGCATGTTGATTGGTGGAAAAAGAGCGCCAGGGAAGGTGGGAGGGGAAACGAATTCTAAGTGCGCCATCGCCGTTATACTCGATTGAAATCGAGTGTGCCGAATATCGTAGTATTCGATCGAATACCAGCTCGATCGAACACTACTCGCTCATCTCTAGCGCCGATGTCAACGGCGACAAATCGATAATCCGCATCTGCAATGGCCATCAAGATGATTTAGAAATATTTTTTATAGTTGTAGAATTCAGAGCCACTTCCAGAAGGTTTTACAATCCTTATACAGTGGCGTAGCTATAGGGGTCGCAGCGGTCGCAGTTGCAACCGGGCCCCTAAGCCAGGGGGGCCCCGAAGGACCCCCTTGCCACTTGCAGGGCCGCACCGCCAATTAGGCAGGTGCGGCGCAGCCCTGCGCACAGTTGGGGGCGGCGGGGCAGAGGGAGATGAGCGCTTCCATTGTGGAAGCGCTCATCTCCATAGTCATCTGTATTGCCGTCCTCAGAACAGCCATACAGATGCCTGTGATGCGGGGCAGGGGAGGGAGAGGCGTCTCCCTTGCCCGTTCCTCTGATAGGCTACAGGCACTAGGCCTGCAGCCTAACAGAGGCCGCCTGAGACGTACAGCGCGGGACATAGGCCGGAAGAGGCCTGCATCGCGTCACTGATGGAGGTAAGTATAAGTGTTTATTTTTTTTTTATTGTTGCAATTATGTACCAGAGCTCTATTGGGGGCACTGGGGGCATTTTTACTGGCACTGGGGGCATTTTTGTACTGGCACTGGGGGCATTTATTACTGGCACTGGGGGCATTTAATACTGGCACATGGGGGCACTGGAGGCATTTTACTGGCACTGGGGGCATTTATTACTGGCACTGGGGGCATTTAATACTGGCACATGGGGGCACTGGAGGCATTTTTACTGGCACTGGGGGCATTTTTACTGGCACTGGGGGCATTTCTTACTGGCACATGGGGGCACGGGGCATTTGTTACTGGCACATGGGGGAACTGGGGGCATATTTTTACTGGCAATTGGGGGCATTTCTTACTGGCACGGGAGCACTGTGGGTATTTTTACTGGCACTAGGGGCATTTTTACTGGCACTGGGGACATTTCTTACTGGCACATGGGGGCACTGTGGGCATTTTTACTGGCACTGGGGGCATTTCTTACTGGCACATGGGGGCATTGGGGCATTTATTACTGGCACATGGAGGCACTGGGGGCATTTTTACTGGCACATGGGGCACTGGGGCATTTGTTACTGGCACATGGGGGCACTGGGGGCATTTCTTACTGGCACATAATTTGGGGGGCATTTCTTACTGGCACATAATTTGGGGGGCATCTATGGGGGTGGGACACTTTTTACTGGCACATTATTGGGGTTAAATTTTGGAGGCACTTCTGGCACATTATTGGGGGTACATCTTACTGGCACATTGGAAGCATTATTACTTCTGGGGCACAGTGGGGACATTAGTACTGTTGGGGGCACTATTACTAACAAGTGCACTCTGGCAGAGAATTATTAGTTGGGACTTTGGGGAGCACTATTATTGTGGGGGGCACCTGGCACAGCATCAGCACAGCACAGTTATTTCTGGGGAACGTTATGTTTACACTACTATTACTATTTACACTACTATTACTATTACTGTCAGGGACACTATTTGCTGGGCGCAGTTATTTTAGGACACTGTGTGCCAATAATTATTGAAGGGCACTATCTGTGTGGTACTAGTGGCACAGTACTGGGGGTGGTAGGATAATTTGTCCAGAAGATGGGAAGATGATGGAAAAGTAGTAAACTAAGATTTTTTTCTGTCAAACTGCAGAGATGAGAAATGGATGAAATATGGCGTCTGGTCTGAAAGGAGAAGATGAGAAAAGAGGAGATCTACATCAGAGGAGACGTCACTGGATGTAAGAGGTAGGGGGCGCTGTATTATACTGGATGTAAGAGGTATGGGGCGCTGTATTATCCTGGATGTACGAGGTATGGGGCACTGTATTATACTGGATGTAAGAGGTATGGGGCGCTGTATTATACTGGATGTAAGAGATATGGGGCGCTGTATTACACTGGATGTAAGAGGTATGGGGCCCTGTATTATACTGGATGTAAGAGGTATGGGGCCCTGTATTATACTGGATGTAAGAGGTATGGGGCGCTGTATTATACTGGATGTAAGAGGTATGAGGCGCTGTATTATACTGGATGTAAGAGGTATGGGGCGCTGTATTATACTGGATGTAAGAGATATGGGGCGCTGTATTACACTGGATGTAAGAGGTATGGGGCGCTGTATTATACTGGATGTAAGAGGTATGAGACGCTGTATTATACTGGATGTACGAGGTATGGGGCGCTGTATCAGGCTACATTCACACGAACATTGTGTTTTGCAGACTGCAAATTGCGGATCCGCTAAAAAAGGAGGATGTTCCGTATGGCATCCATTTTTTTTGCAGATCCACTGTAACAATGCCTATCCTTGTCCGCAAAATGGACAAAAATAGGAATGGACATACAGATGCGGACAGCACACAGTGTTCATTGAAGTGAATGGGTCCGCATCTGAGCCGCAAAATATGCAGATCGGAGGCCGCAAAAACAACTGTTGTGTGAATGTAGCCTTACCCTGTATGTTCTGTAGTTATATACGTAATGTTAGGAGGGAAAAGGTTAGGGTGAGAATTTGGCATGGGGGGGGGGGATTCAATTTTGGACTTGGCCGGCAGAAAACCTAGGTGCACCAGCGCTGAGGGAAAGGGGGGGTGAAAAAATATAAATGAATATAAAAAAAATACAAATAAACAGCTGTACAAAAAAAAGAACAATACTTACCCTATTGTCACCATTAGCCGCTCTGCTGGAGAAATTGCCCTTCAGAAGCGGGTATCTTGTCTTTCGATGTGTGTCTCAATGCGTTGCAGTAGATGGTCAAAACTTTCGACAGTCATGTGCATATAATCGAAGAATTTTTCAGGATGTGGACGAAGCTCCAAGTATAGGACTGAAAAACGCCTCTGGTCATCCTTTTAGAAGTAATTGGGTGGACCCAATACCGGCATCTTCTACTTTCCTGGTCACGTCTTCTCCATCTAGCTTTCAGCTTTAGAAACCTCAATCACAGGCGTAAGTGTGCAGGCAACATGGTCTCAAAACACAAAGAGCCTAAATTGAGTTTTCCATGCTTAAAGGGAACCTGTCATCTCCAAAACACCCCGTGAACTAGAGTAAGCAGTGTATAGTGTAAGTGACGTTGAGTCCAGTTATGTAATTTTTATCTTCATACTCACTTCCATTCTGATGTTGTGCTCCCACAAACCTGCAGTAAAATGCACTCACTGGACTCCAGTGCTCACTCACATAATGGAGAGGACTCAAAGAAGAGTCCAGTGAGTGCATTTTACTGCTGGTTTGTGGGAGCACAGCGTTGGAATGGAAGTGAGTATGAAGATAAAACTTTCATATTCGGATTCAGTATCACTTACACTATACAACGCTTACTCTAGTTCAGGGGGTGTTTCAGAGATGACAGGTTCCCTTTAAATACATTGTAAAAGTGGGTTGTACACTTTGAGACACACCTCCACTTTTAAAACGGATCCGCTAAAACGGATCCGCTAAACGGAAGCAAACGGAACGAACGGTTCCGCTTTACAGACGGATCTGTTCAAAAGGTTTCTGTTCACCTCCGTTTCGCTCCTTTGCTTGACAGATCCGTTTCAAACGGATCCTTCAAACGCAAGTGTGAAAGTAGCCTTAATCTGAGTGGATGCTTGGGCAACTACGCTACTTTTCCTTTTCACCAGTTTTGATAAATCTCCTCCACTTTTTTGTTACATTTTAAAGTCACATGCATGCTGTTGCAATCAGACAAATATATGCAACATACTTTCTAACAGCTTAAGTTTGTAGATCACAAAAACTGCCACCAGATGGCACCAGAGTACTAAAGAGCATAAGAAACAACAGAGCTCATGTATAACATACAAATGTAAGGATAGCAAGAACTGAATGGCAGAATTGTTCAATCTTACTGATAATGTCTATTACCAGTTATTCATACTGGCACTCAGACCCAATATGTGCAATTGAATCAGAAACAAATTGGTGTACAGTTAGTTAATATATAAGATATATAAAAGAGGGTATTTATTCCGATCATCAGTTATATCAGGCCATACATGCACAAAGCCAGTGTCTTTAAAGGGCTTGTCCCACAATCAAGGGCGTAATTACCATAGTGGCAGACCATGAGACTGCTATGGGGCCCAGGGCAAGAGGCGGCCCAGTCTTAGTTGGGATTATCTCCTCTTCTACTGGAGGTGAGAACTTGGTCAGGACTCTAAAGCAGAGATCTCAAACTTGTGGCCCTCCAGCTGTTGTAAAACTACAACTTCCATCATGCCAGGAGAGCCTACAGCTATTGGAGCTTGCTGGGAGTTGTAGTTTTGAACAGCTTGAGGGCCACGAGTTTGAGATCCCTGCTCTAAAGGAACAACTTTTAGCAAATAAGGCAGTGGAAAAATGGCCCAAGGACCATTGAAAGGGGTTTAGACAGAAACCCTTCTGTCCTGTGTGGGGGGGCCTGGTTTGATCCTTGCTATGGGGCACTTACTTCTCTATGTACTCCAATGCCCACAATTAAATTTTATAGTATTGTCCCAAAATTAAATATTACATTACTTTGTTAGATCACAAAAATGCAGCAGTTATTTAATTGGAATTATTAAAAAAAACAAGCAGATGGAATCAAAAGAACACTAGAGGGCACCATAACAGCAATACAGCTGTATGTAACAGCAATATCTATTTACAGGACCATTTTTTTAATTATTCCATTAAAGAAGAACTCCCGACAAAAATTTTATTCCATATCCTGCTAGAAATATACATGATATAATCTGTAGTGAATGTCATTTTCTTACCAGTGTCTGAATTTTTTACTTATATCATACTGAAATTTCTTATCTGTGTCATGTGACCAGCAATTAGACCCACCAACTCACACATAGACTTATGTGTGGACAGGAAGTCTAATTCTCTATGCATTCCTATGAGACTGAAAGTGAGGCTCCCATAGGAATGAATAGAGCAGTTACTGACTTTCTGTCCTGGGTCAGTTGGAGGTCAGGGAGTTGGTCACATGACCCAGCTACAATAAGAAGAGAGGTTTTTTACTCACAGAAACAGTCACTGATAAGAAAATGACAATCACTACAGATTATATCATGCTCCACTCTAACAGGTCAGAGAATAAAAATTTTTAAGGGAGTTCTTCTTTAATAAATGTAATAAGATGCATCATTGTAAAGACTCCCTGGTCTAGGAATTAGTATTAAACAATACTATAAGGCTACATTCACACACTAATGGAAAAAATGCCATTAAAAACTGCCAAACAGTTCATTTATAATGGCAGTTTTTTTTTTGCTGATGCATTTCTGAAAAATAGACATTAAAAATGGCCCCTTTCAATTGTTTGGGGGCTGTGAAAGCAAACTAAAAAGAACATGTCCTATTTTTTGACTTCCATTATTCACTGGCTGTCAAAAGACCCTGTGAATAGAGCCATAGATCGTAATGGTTCTGAAAATGGTCACCTGACAGTTTTTCACTGTCTGTAAGAGTAGCCTAAGTCCCTGACAAAAAGAGTCACAGCGTGTTACCCTTTGTGATATAGGTTATCAGGAGACATATAGAGATAGATGGAGAAAGGAGCACTCAGCAACACATGACAATTTCACAGGGTTCAAAAGAGCTCACTCCCATTACCTAAGCACTGACAATACACACAATCTATATAATGATTATGTTTTCAATCTGTGGCTCTTTTCGGCGATGGTCGTCACACTCCACACTACATTGAGATGGTCACTGAAAATCATTAGAGGACTTTGAGATCTACTACTCTTTAAAAATCACAGGGAAATAAAAGCTGGTGAAAATTTACAGGTCATTGGCAACATGGGATATAGTGGTGAAATGCTGGACAGGGCCTGGGAACAGAGACATCTATGTGGGGTACTGTGGCCGACCCCTATGAAATGCATCTATAGTCTGTAGTGGAGGCACAGTAGAAACTGTTGCTGTCTCTGCTCTCAGAATAACTCTGATTGCCAATTTATTGGGGACTAGTGTGGTCTGATGTGCTTATGATTAGCCTGGGTCAGGACGGAAGTAGAAATACACTCACTGCTGTATTTGTAGGAAAACATTTGAATTGGAAAAGCCGTTTTTCCTTTCCTCTACTGGAACTCAGCTCTGTTGTTTTTTGTAATGGCAAGAAACACTTAGGGGCACTTAGGGCTCTTAATAAAGCCCTAAGCTGGCTGTGGATCTGCCGAAGTTATCAACAGGACAATGACCCCAAAAGCACCTCCAGGCTGTGTAAGGGCTATTTGACCAAGAAGGAGAGTGATGGGGTGCTATGCCAGATGACCTGGCCTCCACAGTCACCAGACCTGAACCCTATCGAGATGGTTTGGGGTGAGCTGGACCGCAGAGTGAAGGCAAAAGGGCTAACAAGTGCTAAGCATCTCTGGGAACTCCTTCAAGACTGTTGGAATACCAATTCAGGTGACTACCTCTTGAAGCTCATCAAGAGAATGCCAAGAGTGTGCAAAGCAGTAATCAAAGCAAAAGGTGGCTACTTTGAAGAACCTAGAATATAAGACATATTTTCAGTTGTTTCACACTTTTTTGTTAAGTATATAATTCCACATGTGTTAATTCATAGTTTTGATGCCTTCAGTGTGAATCTACAATTTTCATAGTCATGAAAATACAGAAAACTCTTTGAATGAGAAGGTGTGTCCAAACTTTTGTTCTGTACTGTACATGGGACTGTATGTTGAAGGAGGCTTGGGAGGGAGTGATGTTATTTACATGAGACTGCATTTTGGAGGTGGCTGGAGGTAGAGGTGATATTATTTACATGGTGCAGTACGTTGAAGGGGGCTGGGGAGGGGGTGATGTTATTTACATGGGACTGTATATTGGAGGGGCTGAAGGAAGGAGAGTGATGTTACTTCCATGTGACTGTGTTTCAGAGAGGCAGGAGAGATGGTCTGATTTTATTTACATGGCACTCTACGGCGGAGGGAAATAATGTTATTTACATGGGACTGTATGGTGGAGGGGCTAAGGAATTATAATTTCTGAGGGCACTTAGTGAAGGAATAGAACTACAGGGGGCATTATACTTACTGGGGGCACTTCAAGGCAAGCATTATAACAACAGGGGGCATAATAACAGTAGGGGCATTATAAATACTAGGTGCACTTCAGGGTGAGCATTATAACAGTAGGAGGCAATATAAATACTGGGGGCACTGTAGGGACATTTTAAATGCAGGGAACATTATAGGCATTCTTATGTCTACTGGGGGCCTAAGATGTTGCTTATAGGAATTCGCATAAAACATTGTTCTAATACTGTACGGAGCAGGAGCTCCGTACAGTATTAGAATGTATTGGCTCCAATGAGCCGAAGTCATTTGCACATCGACTTCGAATTTTTCATCCGAAGTCAATTTGCTCATCCCTAGTTGCTTACTTTGTTCACTTATGACCTTATGTTTTACCCAGAAACAGAAGTGATTGCCAAGACAATGCATTTGAAGTTTTTTTTAAATTCTTTCCTGAGAAATTGAAGTGCTGAAAAATATTTCTAACCCTTTGCCAACCTAAATTGTAATGCTAGATATATTCCACTAGATGGCTACCATAGACCGTGTAAAATAAAGTTGGGTCTCAATAAGACATCTTGAATTTTTTCATCAGCCATGTGTTTTACAGTTGTATTATTATTATTATTATTAGTTACTGTTTTTGATCAAAATGGCCAAAGTGCTGTGTTTATACCAAAAGAAAATGCAGAACGTAAAAGCTCTTCCTTAATGGACTAGAAGAAAATTATGGCAGAAGGCCCAGATACAGACCAGAAACATCAGCAAAAAATAAAAACAAGAAACATTAGCAAATGTTACCAAATAAACACATACATGGAAAAGCAATCACAAATGTGCCTGGTCATATGATTAATTAATCAAACTAGGGTTCCCGGATAGTGTTTGCTCTCATCGCGCAAGCATATCTTCAAACAGGTTCAGTACTGGTTGAAGTGTGTATGAAAATATACTCTCATGAAGCTCATACCTCAAAATACAGAAATCATGAAAATTCAAAATCATCACTGAAATTTGCAGACTTTGTGAATATCTTACCATTCTTAGGTGCTGTTACGGGACTATTTGCAGGCTTATTATAATGTAGAAGGTGAAGTAGACAAGGTCAGTACTTTCTGGATAGGAAGCTTAATCATCATGCATGGAGCTTGGCGCCATACTATCAGGCTCCACAGGAGGGGCTGTAGAAGTGGGAATAGAAAGATACCTTTTAGAAGCAAACCAACTTTGCTGCATTTGTTTTCCTGGACATTTTTGCAGTAACTCAGCAGGGAAGAGCATACAGTTTAATAGCTGATATTTTTTTCCCATAAAATTGAACTTTGCTCTGTGCTGCCTTAGTTTTTCTGCTATATTTTTCATTCTTAAACATGTACGTTCTAATTAACATGCATTTTCCACTTTGAATTTGCTAAAGATGTATACAAGGTGGGCCATTTATATGGATACACCTAAATAAAATGGGAATGGTTGGTGATATTAACTTCCTGTTTGTGGCACATTAGTATATGGGAGGGGGTAAACTTTTCAAGATGGGTGGTGACCATGGCGGCCATTTTGAAGTCGGCCATTTTGGATCCAACTTTAGTTTTTTTCAATGGGAAGAGGGTCACGTGACACATCAAACTTATTTCACAAGAAAAACAATGGTTTTAACGTAACTTTATTCTTTCATGAGTTATTTACAAGTTTCTCACCACTTATAAAAAGTGTTCAAAGTGCTGCCCATTGTGTTGGATTGTCAATGCAACTCTCTTCTCCCACTCTTCACACACTGATAGCAACACCGCAGAAGAAATGCTAGCACAGGCTTCCAGTATCCATAGTTTCAGGTGCTGCACATCTCGTATCTTCACAGCATAGACAATTGCCTTCAGATGACCCCAAAGATAAAAGTCTAAGGGGGTCAGATCGGGAGACCTTGGGGGCCATTCAACTGGCCCACGACGACCAATCCAATTTCCAGGAATCTATTCATCTAGGAATGCTCGGACCTGACACCCATAATGTGGTGGTGCACCATCTTGCTGGAAAAACTCCAGTTGAATGGCCCCCAAGGTCTCCCGATCTGACCCCCTGGTTGGTCGGGGATATGGCCGGCAGGGTGTCCTTCCCTGGTCAGCGGAGATGGTTAAAGGATGTTGCTGGTACGAATCAGGTGAATTGGGACAGGGCCTTTAGGAATATGAGTGGCTGCACAACTAATGCTAATTTTAGGCTTATACAGTTTTATTTATTACATCAACTTTATCTATCCCCGGCTCACCTGGTAAAGATGTATGGGAGTTTTAACTCGAGCTGTCCTAGAGGGGGACCAAGATTCTGCTGACTTTCTACACTTATGTTGGAGCTGTAGTTATTTACAGACTTTTTGGCGGGAGGTTTACAGTACTATCAATAATAAAACTGGGGTACAGTTGTCATTTAATCCCCAGACTACCATTATTGGGGACATCGAGAGATCACAAGGCTCGGCTCAGATTGATCCTGATAGTGCTTATGTTGGCCAGAGTCATCATTGCACGGGGGTGGATGGCCAGAGGCCCCCCAGATGTTAATAACTGGAACCTGGTCAATAAAGTAAAGACCTATGAAAAGATTTGGTATAATTTGCAAAATAAGCCTGAGGTATGGTTTAGAACATTGTCCTTTTGGCAATGTAGGGTTTGTGTTTTCTTTTTTTTTTCTTCTTCTTCTTCATCTCGCTCCACTAGGGGGGGTTTGCAATTGGGTTATCTATTTAAATGTTTAAATGATTTTGGTTATTATTTATTGATGTGGGGAATTTGAAAAAGGAAAATAAAAATTAAATAGAAAAAAATATATATATAAGGA
This sequence comes from Rhinella marina, assembly GCA_900303285.1. Taxonomy (NCBI): domain Eukaryota; kingdom Metazoa; phylum Chordata; class Amphibia; order Anura; family Bufonidae; genus Rhinella; species Rhinella marina. The sequence goes on along the minus strand of ONZH01024369.1, from coordinate 18,657 downwards.
CAGTTACTGTATGTCCCTATATACTGTATAGCAGATACCCAGCTACCCCTGCCTCCCTGCACTTACCATTCAGTCAGGCATTGCTCCCGGCGGCTGGTTCATTAGTCAGCACGCCAGGAGTGCAGGGGGAAAGCTCACTGACAGCACTGGCCATGCTGGTCCATGAGCATATACATAGTGTACAAGTTCATATTTAATAAAAAGGGGGAATGTATATTTACTTTATAAACAAATAAGACTCTTTCTCTTTTCACCAGAAGGCCTGTGAAGGAGCAAGGCAGGCAGAGGCTCGCAGCTTCCTTACAGCCCGTCTCTCCTATGCTGCTAGAAGACAGATGGCCCTTAGCAATGCTCATTTGAAAGAGTGCTGCTAAGGGCCCATTCACATGGCCATGTGAATGAGTCCGCATCTATTCCGCAATATTGTGGAATAGATGCGGCCCCATTCACTTCAATGAGAGCAGGCAGCCGCGGGACGGAGCCGGCTCCTTGCCGCGGCTCCACACAAAAAAAAATTGTACATGTCCTATTCTTGTCCGCAATACTACGGCCGTCTGAATGCGGCCTAAGGGAAATTTCAGCCCAAGTTTTCTATCACAAATAAACGCATACCTCCCAACTTTTGAAAATTGCAAAGAGGGACAATGTGTGTGGCGCGCATCACGGCAGTTTTTTTAATACTAGGCCAAGCCTCTAACTCCGCCCAAATCATAATTACTGGAGCCCCTGCGGCCTTTTTTTTTCTTGCGCTTCATTGTCCATATACATATTAGTACATAAATCATCAGATTATAGATATTTTATGGTCCAAATTGCACCAAATAATGGAGTTATTGTCTAATATACAGGTAAAAACCATACAGATAGTTTAGTAAGGAGCAATTTAGTAAATTTATTAATGCACATTTATGCATTAATTCTTCAGGGCAAAAAGAGGGACATTTAAGGAGTAAAGAGGGACAGAGGGACTTGGGTCAAAAAGAGGGACTGTCCCTCCCAAAGAGGGACACTTGGGAGGTATGATAAACGTGTTCCCTAAATAAAGTATATTACAAAAATGTTCCCTTCCACTGTACCTACACATTAGCAAAAAAAACAAAAATTAAACGGCAGTTACACAATTAAAAGACATAAAGAATTGGTGGTATAGAATTAGGCCTCTTTCACAAGACTGTAGGCCTTCCTACCTGTATTGCGGACCGCAAACAGTGGGTCCACAATATACAGGCAATGGCCGTGTGAATCACGTATCACGGAGGCGGACCCATTGACTTGAATGGGTCCGCAATCCACAAGATAAGTCGCGGTGAGGAACGGAGGCACAGATCGGAAGCACTACGAAGCACTTCCATGGTATTTCAGGTCAATGCCTCTGCACCGCAAAAGATAGAACGGGACTTATCTTTTACCATATATTGCACACCCATTCAAGTCAATGGGTGTGCGCCTCAATATGGGATTCATACGGCTAGTGCCTGTGCATTGTGGACCGCAGTTTGTGCTCTGCAGCATAGGCACAGGGCACACACAGTCGTGTGAATCAGCCCTTACACAATAAAAAAAAGTATAATCTCAAACGACCCTCAGGTACGGTATAACAAATAGAAAGATGAATAATTTAGTACAATAAATGACTATAAGATGTAAATGCAGGCAAATCCAAATGTAACATGATATACCAATCCAGATGAGACATAGAGATTGGTAGACAAGGGTGAAAACCACCTCAATACCACAATGTGCATCTCTCAATCAGCGTTCTCAAGGTGTACTTGCCATCTCCTGTGCTCCTCTGCCCCACGGAAACAGCCAGAATAGTAACTATTTTTTGTGTCCTTTCCCCTGACAGATCCCTTGCTACTTTTAGTATTCCCATATCTCCCCTTCACAGAGCTTATGGGACATTCTGACCCCTGCCGCCAACTTTTGTCCCCCTCCCCCACAGAGCTTCAGGCACCATATATCCTAGCGATATGCCCCCATTGTCTATCATGAGACAACCCCTTTAATATCGCTATACTGTATGTATATCTCCATTTGCATGAGCTCCAAAGCCCTATAAAAAGGACTACAATAAACAACACTTTATAATGCAATTTATCAATGCAATATAATGGTCAATGTAATAGTGAATGTTTTGTTCTTGTGGTTTATGGTTTTGCTTTTTTTTTTACTTCCCTGACCAAAACACAATCTGTCGCCTAGATTAAGCTTTATTAACTGCAGTACTACATACATAGTAATGCAGATAGGGAGTCCAGATCACTACTTTTTATTCCCCTACTTCCTCTACCATGTTGTTCTCCTGCCATGCACCTTCAAAGCTCTGCTGGATTATGTTGCCTGAACTGCTGAGCTCATGCACATAATGGAGAGGACCTTTTGAGTCTGAGCTCAGCAGTCTTGACAATCTAGTACGTACATTGGACCTTTGAGGGCACACAGTGGGGGGACTGGGTGGATTGAGTATGAAGTTCACCCCCCACCCCATTCTCCATGGCTTGATAAAGTGTATTAGCCTGAAACTTTACCACATTTTGTATAGGAGCACTAATAAATTCACTGGACTGCATTATCTAAAGTGTGGCATACAAGGAAGCGCTGCCATGTTCAGAAATCGTCATGTGTTATAACTGATCATTTACAGAACATGTGAAGCGAACTTGCCATGGAACAAATGACAAAAAGTGTATTATGATCAAAGTGGTAATGACGAATCATTTCCTTGAAGGATGTTTCTAAGTCTATCATCTCTAAATAATATTTTCTTACCATATAGAACACACAAAAACCACTGAGAAACAGAATACGCTTGGACTAAATCACATTTTTGAAACGTTTCTTGCAAACTTACTCTTCATTTCCGTTTCTTATGTCAACTGTAATTCACTCTACAAAATTACAATATAGGCTTGGCATAAGAGATATGCGAATCTATTCGCCGCTTCGTAGATTCGAATCCGGATTTATTCAGATTCGCTTCGTATTATTCGTAAATGTTCTTAAAAATGTAAACACTAACGCTAGGTATGCTATGTAAGCATTATTCTCGCCCCCCCTGCCCCCAGAAGCAGGAAAATGACGATACGCCCCCTCAAGAGTGGGAAAGTGAAGATACGCCCCCCCCTCAGAAGCGGGAAAAACCATCCCGGCCCACCGGGAACTAACTATTTGCACGTATAGGGAGTGAAGACGCCTCCCTCATTGCTCCGCCCTCCTCTCCAGTTCAAGCCAGCGCTGAACAAGATACCACAGCATGGTGAAACAACTGCGACCAAAGTGGGGTGAACCCTCCGTCCAGTTCAGAGGAGATCACAGTGTCACAATTGGCCCAGAGAATCCCACCGGCTCCTGACTTGATGTTCGCCGTGCCGGCTGGTGTGGCGGAGGCGGCTGGGGTGTCCACTCCGCCGCCCAGGAGGAGAACAACAACACCTTCCATGATGCAGAATCCCATTGTGCCTGTATCAGTGACGGCCCACGCCCAGACCTTATAGGACTACAAGAATGCGGTGCAGGACTGGGTCATCCAAGTACTGGACCAACCGAGGCCGGGAGACCCTACACTGGAACAGCATAAGTGAACCGTCCTATGGTTTTCAGTGGAGCGAAGCTGTGGCTTCCTTGCGGACGACGAGGACGGCAAGGAGTACTTTGTGGGCCGCAGGTCTGTGAAACGGCCATACCTGCCCCAACCGCGTCACAGCCTATACGTGGAGGATCAGGTGGAATATACCCCCATGGCATCCCTGAAAGGCCCCTGTCATGGATGTTCCTGCAACAGGTAGCAGGAAGTCTGTCAAATTGGCAACACGTGGTATAATTTCCATGTTACTTTTCCCAGTTGTTTTGTTATTAGGCCTGAGGGAGACTCCTGTTCGTCCTTCCTTTTGGAGGAACAGGTAGACTGATTCCTGTCATTAGTTCCAGGGACCTATAGGGTTAGTTTGGTTTAGGTTCCTGTGTATGAACTCGCCTACATTTGAGGCATGTTCATACTAGTAGTCAGTCAGGATTAGAGTCAGGGTTTCCTTTAGTAGGTGTCCATCTTCCTTCCTTAGTTTCCAAGCCTAATCTCCTTTCCCTCCTATGCTCAGTGTGGTCCCCCCCCCCACACCTGAGCGTGACAGCCCCTTTGCTACTGGAGTTACCTTATTGTCTAAGCCGCTGGTACCTGCATCACCACCAGAAGTTTGGGCGGAGGAACCACCAGGGCCAGGATGCGTGCGCTGCCTACAGGAGTCACCAGATGGCACCCTCCATTTCAGGGAGAAGCCACAGCCATAGCCGGAGCCCCTGATCCCTGGATCAGCTGGGTCTTGTCATTTGTCCCAGTCCTTTCAGCTGGGTCAGCTGACAACATCATCCTTTACTTTTCAGTCCACGGTGATCCGGTACCAACTACCGTGGAAAATGAAGTCAGCAGCAGCCCGGGGACCTGGCGGTTCTTCCACGGGTGCAACCTTGCCTCAACCGATGCAGCCAGAAGTCCTTACCCCTGCTGTCCCAGCAGGAGTATCCGGAAAAGTGAAGTCGCAAGTGGCTGCAGCGCTCACCAGTGTGACCACCACCTGGACCCGGTCAAGTCCGACTTCTGGCAAAAGAGGGCAGTGGAGCTGAACCACGGCAGCCAGCTTGGCCTACAGGAGGCAGGAGCGTCCTCTGATGTCATTCAGTAGCAGTTCCAGAGAGGAGGACTTCAGGTCCCTCATCTGAGGAACCCTTCTACTAGTTGTCAGTCTGGCTGATTTAAAGGACACCTCTGGAGAACTTATGGGAGCCACAACATGGACTGCAGCTGACGGGTGAGAGCTAGTTGCCACTTGTTCTTAGTTTATGTTGTTTTTATTGCCCCCTGTTTGACTCTCACCCAGATGGACATGGCTTGTCAGGACTCCCCCCCCTTATTCTGCAGAAAATTCCCAGTTGCACCTAAGGATGCCTATTTTCCTTTTTCCCCCCTTCTCAGGTTTTTTGGAAGCCTGCTTCGCAAAAAGCGTTCTCTATTTGCTGCTATTTTATATTATCCATGTGGATTACACGTTAAACACTGTGTTCCAGTGTTTTATGCCAAGCAGCCTTGAGGAGAGACTCAAACGTATATATCTGAGCCTTATATGCTTGCAAATGTGAAATTGATTGCCATAAAATGTTTGCATAATCATGTCTTACATAATGTTTTTACAGGTTCAGCAACATTCAAGCACTTTAGCCCATTGTGTGTATTCTTTTTCAGGTACTGCAATATGTCCTATTATGCACTTATTCTATGGTGTTTTTAGTAAATTATGCACTTAGCCAGATAACAGTGAGCACCTTACTTTTCTACCTCATATGGACTGCCTCTGAGGACTGTACGCCCTGGCCTAGCCTTGTGCGTGCGTTTGATACATTCGCGAGTCAATAGTACACTAAGGAGTCGTACGCACTTTTTGTGCTAATGCTTACGCATTCAGTTCAGTAGTGTACTTTTAACAAGGCTTAGACTGTATGTTCAAATTTGTGCAGGAATGTTCGCAAAACAACGATTATTTTTTAACGCAAATTCGACAGAATAAATTCGAACGAATCTTGTCATATATTCTTCGATTATTCGCCAAAGCGAATTTTTGATGATTCGCTCATCTCTACTTGGCATCTTATCTTTTCAGCCATAATGGAGACGCAAAATGCAAGTTCATTGGATTCAAGGAAGACCGCTGGCCTGAATGACTTTCTGACAGGATGGCACAATTTGAGGGTAGTTCAAGATTCAAATCACAGCCAAAAAATGGGCTTATTGGAAACCACTTGTTACGGCGCTGTCAACAGGGATGACAATAGAATAAGATAAAAATGTTTCTTCTTTATTGGTCTACGCGTTTCAAGGGCGTACAGCCCTCTTCCTCAGGACAATAAAAGCAGTATAACCGCATGGTACATAGTAGGCATTTTATACACAATTCAAGCGTGCTCGTTATTCTAAAGGTGGAGTTCAAGGGCTGGGTGTGTTTTTGCATAATGAGCCCATACCTCTCCATAATAAATAAAAACATTTTAAACAGTTAAAATATACTTTCTTTTTATGGTATTTATTGATATGTGTCTTAATATCCTCAGGCTATCTTGATATATCTGTTTCTATTTCTCATATTGATGTATATCCATCGGGTTCTCCCCGTATTGTGCTCGCTAGGGTCTAACTCTGATTCACTTCCCCTGCTTCCCCCTGGTATTCTACTTGATATCCTATGCTTATCTTGCTGTATTGGGCCTTCCACTCGGTGTCCCATGTTGGTGGTGTTACATTTGGAACCTCCGTTTGACACCCTGTGTCTTTAACGGGGTTCCTCCTGTGGGGGTAGGTACTGCGCTGCGATATCTTTCTTACGATCTTGCGCTGCACTCCAGCAGGCCATTATATAGAGCAGGCATATTATCCTTTTGGCATATTATTATATAATATTTCTAACATCTGTATGCTGGTAGTTAGGTTGTTATATGGGTCCCGCAATTTCAACGATGTGTATATGAGGAAGTCCTTTCGGTGAATCCCTCTATTTGTTCCTATATGTTCGATCTCCAAAATCCCATGATTGTTAGGGTCAAGAAATATTTCGCAGCGCAGTACCTACCCCCACAGGAGGAACCCCGTTAAAGACACAGGGTATCAAACGGAGGTTCCAAATGTAACACCACCAACATGGGACACCGAGTGGAAGGCCCAATACAGCAAGGTAAGCATAGGATATCAAGTAGAATACCAGGGGGAAGCAGGGGAAGTGAATCAGAGTTAGACCCTAGCGAGCACAATACGGGGAGAACCCAATGGATATACATCAATAGGAGAAATAGAAACAGATATATCAAGATAGCCTGAGGATATTAAGACACATATCAATAAATACCATACAGAGAAAGTATATTTTAACTGTTTAAAATGTTTTTATTTATTATGGAGAGGTACGTGCTCATTATGCAAAAACACACCCAGCCCTTGAACTCCACCTTTAGAATAACGAGCGCGGAATGGTGTATAAAATGCCTACTATGTACCATGCGGTTATACTGCTTTTATTGTCCTGAGGAAGAGGGCTGTACGCCCTTGAAACGCGTAGACCAATAAAGAAGAAACATTTTTATCTTATTCTATTGTCATCCCTGCTGACAGCGCCGTAACAAGTGGTTTCCGATAAGCCCATTTTTTGGCTGTGATTTGAATCTTGAATTGTCCGCACATCCCCTGGAGGGAGAAGGAGGAAACCGAGGCAGCAGTACAGCAACCCCCAACGCTGGTGGGCAGAATACCAGCCAAGCACGTACAGTTGTTGTGACTCTTCACAACAATTCGGTAAGCAGATATTTATTTTATCATATCTCAAATACCCGGCGATATCACACAAGGGGCGCTGTTTTCTTTTGTTTTTTTCTCTTACATACAATTTGAGGGTAGAGGATTACACTATTCAGTTGTCCAAGGTGTTTCATTATGCCTATGAACAGAAACAATAGCTCCCCTCTTTTCAGCAAGTCACCATTGTAGTAATACACAAATCGGTTAAGCCTCCTGATCTGTGTGGCTTCGATAGACAGATTTTACTTCTTAATATTGATGCAAAGATGTTGGCTAAAGTTCTTGCAATGAGACTGGGAGTAGTAAGTCTAAGGCCTCTTTCACACTAGCGGCAGTCCGGATTCGGCAGGTGAATGGTGCCGTCGGATCCGGACTGCCGCAGGGACATGTGTGGGGCCGGAACTGCGTTCCGGCCCCACACAAGTCACACAGTGCCATATACAGACATACACACACATACACATACACACACAAACACATACATACTTACATACTGCAGGCAGACAGACCGCACGTCTTCATGCCCAGGAGGTGAGCAGTTATGACGATTCCCTACAGCGCCCTCTGCTGGGCACTGTAGGGAATCGTCATAGCAGCGCACCTCCTGGGCATAAAGACGTGCGGCCTGCCTGTCTGGAGTATGTAAGTATGTATGTGTTTGTGTGTATGTATGTATGTCTGTATGTATGTCTGTATGTGTAGGTGACGGATCCGTCCTGAACTCCATTGAAAGTCAATGGAGGACGGATCCGGTTACCATTGTGGTCACACCAGACGGATCCGTCCCCATTGACTTGCATTGGGGGTCATTCCGGATCCGTCTTGGTGTGGATGCCTGGACGGGAGAGAAAACCGCAGCATGCTGCAGTTTGTTCTCCGGTCTGAAGACGGAACGGAATGCTTTCAGGAGCATTCCGTTGTCTTCAGTTCAGTTTTGTCCCCATTGACAATGAATGGGGACAAAACTGAAGCGTTTTTTTTTCCGGTATTGAGCCTCTATGACGGAACTCAATACCGGAATTTAAAAACGCTAGTGTGAAAGTAGTCTAACAGTGGGCAGAGGGGGCACACTCAATGTAACAAAGTGAGAGTGCAGAAATAGTTTTAAAACCATTGTAAACATGACCAGAACAAAGAAAACCGCAATAAAACTGCACCTCCAATTATGTAAAATGCAATATACAATTTTATTGTTAAGGAAAAACACACAAACATTGTTTGTATACAATGAAAAGTGTGCCGGTATAAGTGAAAACAGGCACAGATACAAAGCTCACCATAGTCCACAAATAAGGACCAAACATATAAAGTCAGGGACAATGTAGAATCAAATCAAATAGTAAAGTTATAATGATAATGCAACATCAATGAGTATAGTACAATACCTGCAAATAAAATAAGCCTGAACTAGAGAGTGAGCATTGTCAACGAAACTGCCCCATGCGTATCTCCAGGAATACCCAGCTTCCTCAGGGGTAAAAGCATGTTAGGTAGGACTGCACATGGACACCACAACACTACACCGGTTTCAAATTCAATTCTTTACTGTGAAACGGTAACTCGGAACATACAGAATAACAATAATACGATGTGGTGCTATAGGTTTCTCAGTAGCTGGGGACGTCGACCTCGTGGGAGTCCCTCCCGCTCCGGGGTGGCTGCGCCTGGCACTCACTGACCCGGCACGGCGGGTCTCAAGGGGAATGGGCCGCCTCCGCGGATCACTGTGGCGCTACCACTCACACTGCGGAATTTCCGAAGGTGGAAGCTATGCCCCTCGCCCTTTGGCTGCGGCGTGAGTCCGGCGGATATATCACCGCGGGCGCCTCCGTGGGTCAGAGTGAGAGCTACTCACTACCACACGGCATACCACCCTTACCTCAGGTTTCTGTTCTTCTTCTGTTGATGACAATGTCCAGCCAGTCCTCTTTCCTTTTTGGAATGTTGAGCCAAGGGTACTTCTCTCGTGTACTGGCGGCAGCCTGGTCACTGTGGCTCCCAGTCTTTGACCCAGGACGTCCAGACACGGTACATTGGAAAGCATTTTACTTCTGGTGCTCTCTTTTCTCTTTGCGCGTCTGTCTGCTTCTCCTTGTTTCTCCCCACACTCCCCGCTTTTCTCTTCCACTTTCGATCTCCTCAGCTCAAACTCCTCTGTCTTGTCTCTTCCCCTTCTAGTTTTCTCTGCCCCTTCTCCCTTCTGTTTTTGGCTCCTCCCCTTTTTCTTGCTGTGTGTGTCTACATCATCTCTGCAGTGTCCCACTGCCCTCTAGTGGTCACAATGTTATCAAATGCTTCATGCCATCGGTTCTTTGGCTGTAAGTGGCCAGACGCTACACACACGGGGGAGACACACGAACCAGAGGGGGCTGATAACACAAATGGATACATGAGGTTTGTGGAGATAATAGGGGCTGCGACCCCTGTCATATCATGGGGGTGCAGGGGGCTGGTACCCCTATTACAAGCATATGTGTGGTTAACCTATAAATACCCTGATCAATAAAAGCCAAAAATTAAATGCCAAATAATCGTCACCTGTATAGACATGGTAACTAGAGAAATGTGCGTGCTTTTGGCATGCCTGCGCAAGATGCCTGCTGGGCCAGAAAATACATAATGCAATGGCCACAGAACGGAAAAACGTATTTCAGTTGCGGAACACATGTGCGCTCCATATAAAAAGGAAAGAAGATGGCCACCAACCAGAAGTTCATGCACTCCAAACACGGAGTGCATGTGTGTTCCAAATTGTAAAATGAAAAAACCTAATATGTAATGGAAAATTATGATGAATATATACCAACATGAGAAGCGATTATATAATATAAACAAGTTTCTAATATAAATATGTAAGAAAACAATCATAATAAAAATTATATGTGTAGCAGTATGAAACGAAATCAAAAGTTATGTGAAACACATATATAATGATAAGAAAAAACACCAAATATAATTAATTGATTTGAAGTGACATACATATTTTCTATGATTCTAAAAGATAATAAACATATAGTATTCTCTCGATAGTCGGCACCGGCCAGTCAGACTTTTTGCCGGGGAAGTATGCAGATATTAGTCTCTGGATGATGTATACTAACGTGAAGATTAAATATGAGAATATGGGGAGGAGAACTATTGCATCTTTAGATAATGAAAAGAGAGGCAAAACAGAGAAGCAAGGTATTTGCTGCGGCCCCTGCTGTTTGCTGTGATCATGGATCCTATATCCATAATGATTAACAATAATCCTCTCATAGAGGGGTGGAATGTAGCAGGTATCACTGAAAAATTGCCCCTTTATGCAGATGACATGCTAGTGTACTTAGAAGACCCTGTGACGGTTGAGCAGTATGGCAGATATTCAGGCTTACAAGTTAATTGGACTAAATCTAGTTTGTACTTAGTAGATGAAGTTGCTCAGGACTGCATTTCTCCAAAGTCTCAACTTTTAATGGTGGACCAATTCCCATATCTGGGAATATTACGAATGTGGGTAAATTTTTTCAGGCCAATGTTGTTCCCACTATGGAGTACTTGACCTGTAGGTTGATAGCATTGGAATACTTGCCCTTAACCCAAGTGGGTCATATTAAAGGGGTTGATTCATCTCAGACAAAAGGAGTATATCGCTAGTATATGCCTCCATTGTCTTATTGGTGCGGGTGCCACCGCTGGGACCCACACCTATAACGGGAACAGAGCCCCGCAAAGTGGTGGCTGGTATGTGCGACTGAATGTGTGTTTTCATGGATGTCTTTATTCTGCTTTACTCTTGAGGCCTTCTTTCTATCTGATAGCTAATTTATAACGGGATTAGTGTTTAATTTAATATAGAAGGCTCACAATGTTTCTGCAGGTTTGTAGGGATAGGCATTTGTTTTTTTGACTTTTGTATTTTGAAATTTTCAATAAAAATTAAAATATAGAGAAATGTATTGGACAATTAGTTTATATGCAGTAGTGGTTGAATCTATATGGGGTTCTCTCTGCATCATAGTGATAGAGTTATTCAGGTAATGGTGTTATAGAACCAACCCTGTATCACTCAATTTCCAGTAGACATGAGCCAACACAAGGTTAAATGTTATTTCAATTTTTCTGCATCCCGCAATGTAAATAATGTCACATTGCCAAAAATCTGGCTAATTAGATTAATATTTGTGTAATCTGTTTTAGGGTGATGCCACATGTTCAGGTGTTTTAATGCAGTTTTGAAGCTAGAATCCAGAGTAGATCATAAAAGGAGAGAAAGTACTAATAGCAGATACCATTAAACTGCAAAAACTGCATAAAAAAACCCTGAACGTGTGGCAGCACCCTTCAATAGCCAGGCCTGAATTACCTAATGGTTGAGTTGAATAGACCACAAAGATCAACTGGCAATGCAGCTATGGAACTGTGACACATGCAGGCCAACCCCTTGGCCGACACTGACAGGTTGCTGATGCAAAGAGGACAGTATGTTTGTGACAGTATCTTGATCTAGAGCACACAAAGGAGAATACATTAATTATGTAAAATGTAAAACCGGCAGACAAGGGGGGCAACGTGGTGGTTATGTCAAAGAACTACTACAGAGAGGAGGCATTCAGACAACTGAGAAACAGGGAAGTATATGAGCAATTGGATGGAGATCTGACATGTAGAGTGCAGTCTCTAGTGAGAGGTGTACTGCACAAATATGTAGAACTGGATGTATTATCTAAGAAAAAAGCTGAAAAATTACTACCACTGTTTCCTATGAGGCCCACTTGGTATTTTCTACCCAAATTACACAAGTGTGCCGAGCGTCCCCCTGGCTGTCCGATCGTGGCGGGTATAGGTTCTGTCACCAAACATTTATCCAGTTATATCGATTGGTTATTGAGACCGCTATTAAAAGAAATTCCGTCGTATGTGAAGGACACGGGCGATTTTCTCCGTACGCTGGATTCTTTCCAGTGGAGGGAGGGATATAGCCCAGTGTCCTTAGACGTTGAAAGTCTGTACACATGCATCCCCCAGGATGCAGGTGTGGAGACCGTGTGCGATATATAGACTGGTACTGAAAAATCTGGAGTTTTCATAAACTTTATTAGAGAGGCATTAGAAGTTATATTGAAGAATAACACCTTTATGTTCGGTGACACCTGGTACCGCCAGCGGTTTGGGACGGCCATGGGGACGCCGGTAGCTTGTACATTTGCTAATATCTATTTGGCTAGATTAGAGGATAGGTTTATTTACTCTGTTAACAACCCTTTCCTTTCTTGTATACAGCTTTATTTGAGATACATCGATGATGTATTTATAGTATGGTCAGGGGACGAAAAACAGTTCCATAGTTTTGTGACATATCTAAACCATTCTAATGATATGAACATGCTATTTACCCATGTGTATGGAGGTCAGAAACTTCAGTTTCTAGATGTTTTGGTTGAAGTGACGGATGGAGATTTGAGGGTAAGTGGGTATCGAAAACCCACTGCCACCAATTCCCTCCTGCATCACACCAGTTATCATCCTTCCAGTGTGAAAAAAGCTGTCCCTTATGGACAATTTATTAGACTCAGGAGGATCAATAGTAGTGAGGAACAATTCTTTATACAAGCAGAGGACTTGAAAAAAAGACTCCTGGCAAGAGGTTACCCCCCTAGTATATTGAACAAAGCACTTAAAAAAGCAACAAGTATAAAAAGAGAAGAGTTATTGACCAGAGGAAGAAGATCTAGTAGAGGTGATAGAGATAGATCTAAGATCTGCCCTTTCACTTTCAGATATAGTCCTATGGCCAGTAGAATAAAAAACATCATAAAAGATAATTGGGATATACTTATGGGGGATGATAACCTCAAGGATCTGATTGATCCAACCCCTGTAGTGTCTTTCAGAAGGACTCAAACAATAAAAAATAAGATAGTGAGCAGTAGGTTTAAAGAAGATAGGAGCAGCACGTGGTTAGAAAAAAGTTTACCTGTAGGAAACCATAGATGTGGCAATTGCGCATATTGTAAGTACAACGGACAATTGAAATATGTGAGGATGGGAAATATTGCACATAAGGTCCGTGAATTGATTACATGCAAAACTAAATATGTTGTATATATGGAGTATTGTGATTGCGGGAGATTCTATATTGGTAAAACCATTAGATGCCTTTTTGAGAGATTTAGGGAACATGCTGCGTCCATAAATACCGGAAAAGGGTGCCCTTGTTTAATTGAGCATATCAGGTCATGCCATAACAGTAATCAGGAGGTTCTGAGATTTATAGGATTAGAGACAGTGTCTGTATTACCGCATGGTGGAGACAGACACAAACATCTGCTTAGAAAGGAGTCAAGATGGATAATGAGGTCTGAAGCATTAGGACCATTAGGCTTGAACGATAGAAATGATTTAGGGGTGTTTTTATAAGATAGTATTGTTGCAAATGGTTGTTTTTATTGCTTTTTGTATAATATGTTGCAAGACTTACCTGATGTTGCAGCACTGCACATGCGCGGAGGCAGCGATGAAGTTAAAAGGGTAAGAGAATCACAAGTGCCGTGACGCATAGGGCCTGACGAGGCGCAGAGTGCGCGAAACGGCCGTCGCCCATGTTGCACATGTAGGGTACGCCGCCCGCTCCCGTACCATTTTATGTATGCCGAAGATGTAATAAAGTATCGACTATTCCGGTGAGTGCCGCTCTTTTCATTTCTCCTGCTTTTAGATGGTCTTCATGCCTGGACTGTTGTTATCGGAGCTGAGCACCGCCTTGGTCGCAGTGATTTTTCCCGGATCCCACAGAGACCGGCTTCCTGAGTGGTGCAAGTGTGTAGTGCCATCCCGTATTTCACTTTCTTCTATTTAGCATTAATTATGTTATAGTTTTGATCAGAGTTTTTGTTTCTTTTATAGACAGTGAAATTTCTCTGTACTGGGCCTTATTTCAAAGAGCTTTTTAGTCATTGTGAAATATAGTCTTTATGTCACAGTCTAAGTCATTGTGTGGTATATTATTTCACTAGTGTATCAGGTGCTTCCTGTTCTTGTCCCACAACAGTAGTGATCACAGGAAGTTTAACACATGCACGTTATACAGTAGCATATAGTGGAGTAGAATAAAATGAAAAATGAATAATGTTGCATCTTGACATGGAAAAACAATAAAAACTAAAAAATGTTATACAGAAATTGTGAACTTAAACCTAATAAGGAGCAGATGAACGTATCAGGATTTGCCTGTTTATTAGTTTTTCACATTACTATAATTTTGGTTTAATATATAAGTTTTTTGTGTATACATAGAGTGGTGCTTGAAAGTTTGTGAACCCTTCGGAATTGCTTATACTTCTGCATAAAACTAAAACTACATCAGTCCTAAAAGTAGATAAAGCTAACCAAGTCAAACAGAGTAAAAAGTATTAGACTTATTTATTGCAGAAAATTACCCAATATCACATGTCTATGAGTGTCAATATTATGTGAACCTATGCTTCAGCATCTGGAATGACCCCTTGTGCAGCAATAGCAGTAACCAAATGTTTCCAGTAATTGTTGATTAGTCCTTAACATAGTCTTGGAGGAATTTTAGCCCATTCATTAGTACACAACTCTGTTATGTTGCCGGGTGACCTTCCAAAACATTAACTTTAAAACTTTAACTTCTGTTATGCCTTCTCAGCAATATTTCTGATAAGTTATCCAACAGCTCCACCTATTGACATGTTTTGTATTGCAGTGTTATGGATATGAAGACTGAAGATGTGAAGCCATTACAAGATGGCTCCGGGACCACTCCTGCTCTTATCTATAGTTTACATTCTTTAGCTCAACTAGATGCGCAGAAGTGAAACTTTATTTTGCATTACTAACCAATAAAATATATTCTAACCCTCAGGAGAGGATTCACTCCTCCCTGTGGTATATAACCCTTGTACCCTCCTCTAATAAACAAGAACCTCTTTGACCCTACAAGGTGTCAGTGTTGTTTCTTCCATGCATGTAAAATCCTAGGATTACTTTAATTTGGAGCAGAGAAACAAACTTTGTAGCTCCCTTTGAGAGCCATCCTTATCAGTTGGCATTCCTTGGGTGGGCTCGAGGGAATGTAATTTCTGTAGCCGAAGGAACGGGCTTCCAGAGTGTGGTGCACGGTCACTTGAGGGAGGGGACTACAGCCCCAAAGAGAAGGTAAGAAAATTGATTATCTTACCTACCTCTTGTCGAGTCTACACTGCATTACGGTAGTCATTTCTGCTAGATAGAAGTTACCAGCAGCAGGTTTGGCTGAAGTTGAAACCTCGAGCTTAAAGAACCAGAAACAAGGGTTTGTTTCTACTGTGGTTTGTGTTTTATGTGGTTTGTGTTACTGAAAGGGGAGAGGAAAACTGAGTGAGAAACTGACCAAGGATCGGACAGGGTTATCGCATAATCTCTGTGCAAGCGGCGATCCGCTCGCAGTGAGGTGTTTTCCCTGTGCTGGGTAGTCAAGGAGGGGGTTTCCTGTGCCGGGTTGTCTAGAATGATTGTCTAGACAGACGTGATCGACCAGAAGGGTTTTCCTGCACTGGGTCCTCTAGAGAGTTGTCTAGAGAGACGTAACCAGCCAGAAGTGATTTTCTGTATTAGGCTGCAGTGTAGAGGCAGCGCGTAGCAGATGTAATCAAACCTCAAAGCTAGTGTGCAGTCCGTGCGGTCAGAAGAATTGAGTCTGATTGAGACTAACCCCTCCCCTTGTCAGGCGTGCTGTTTGTCTGTGTCTCGTCTGCCCGACTCCGTTCTGAAAAGTTGAAACATGGGTGGTAACTCTGTGTAATTGTTACCCGGAGAACAGACGGCCCTGCAGGTGGTGGCTCAAGGAAAATAAGTTGACTTGTTATGTCTGTGTGGACCAGAAATCTGAACTTGTGTGTTGCCAGAGAATTGACTAGTAGATGAAGGTCACACCGCCAAGTTTACTGTGAGCGATATCTGCTCAACAGTGATGATGAGGCCAAATTAAGGGTTAAGTTGAGAATGGAAGAAATCATCACTCATAGGGAAATGTTTGCTGTGGCATTAGGCCAAAAAGGAGTGAACACTGGACATATAGCCTTGAATTTACAACATTATATTCTGTTATGAAAAACAATGCAAGCATCAGCAGAAAATTATTAAATATAAGAAATTAGTCTGGGCAGAAATGTATAATGAAAAGACAAATGATTACTTTTACATGCCGCTAGCACGGCCCCTAAGATGGTACAGGAGGACCCAACCGCACTCCCGCAGCCACATCCCCCGCCATATCCCTAGCCCCCTCAGTCTCTCTCTTCAGAGGGGTGGACCTGTGAAGTACGTCAGTGCCAAAACCACGCCGTGGCTCACTTCTTTGTATCCAGTTATCACACAAGACGGCACGCCCTATGTCCCAATGTCCATTCTGGCAGCCATCTTAACTTAGGGAACTTCCCTACCTGGTGGCCATCTTAACTGAGGGAATGTCAGTCCCCGCCCAGCGGCCATGTTAGTTACTGGTATTCTCTGTGACATGGCTACAAGTGGGAAGCAAAGCACATAGATGCAAGTAGAACCACAACGAGTATTCAACTTAGTAAATGAAGGATATACACATACCTATAATAAGTTAATATTGTTTAATTAGATGATATGACTTAACCTCTATGTTTTTTCTGTTACTAGGATTAAGTCAGCACTTGGAGGCAACTTCATCTCGATTCCAAACAGGTTGTTGTGATGGTGCAGGTCTTCAGGACTCCAGGTCAAGGGGAACCAAGTGAAGATGTTAGGTTAAGTCCTGCATTTGATACAAGGTCAAGTGAAGTACTTGGTCCTTGGTGTCCTGCCCATGCTAGAATCTCAAAATGAAGTGATTGTGATGGAAATGGTCTCACCTGTGGTAAACTGTAGCTTGACATAAGATGCCACACAAGTAGTAAGGGAGAAAGAATGTAGAGAGACAGAGAAAGTTATGAATCTTATCATGGTAATTTTAAACCACCTCCAAAACGGAGAAAGGAGAGAGCCCAGATCACTGTCCCCACAAACACCCATGTTCTTAGGGATAACACAAAGACAGATGAGAAAAAAAAAAAAGGTAGACCAGTATTAGGAAATGAGTAGAGATGAGCGAGCACTAAAATGCTCGGGTGCTCGTTATTCGAGTCGAACTTTTCCCGATGCTCGGGTGCTCGTTTCGAATAACGAACCCCATTGAAGTCAATGGGAGACTCGAGCATTTTTGCGGGGGACCAAGGCTCTGCCTAGGGAAGGCTGGGTGAAAACCTGGAAACCTCAGAAAATGATGGAAACACCACGGAAATGGACAGGAAACAGCAGGGGCAGCATGCATGGATGCCTCTGAGGCTGCCTAATCCCACCATTACCCCAAATTCTCAGGCAACAGCCTGGTGTTTACCCTCATGGCAATTGTGCTCACCCTGACCAAGAAAGGCAAGGCAAATACCCTTCACATGTTAGGGAAGCACCAAAATAGGTGCAACGAAGGTCCGTCACCGCCTGCAGGTGACACCACTGCTCATGCTGGCACTGCAGCTGACATCAAGTTTAGTATCTGTTCTTATCAGTTGCTGTGGCTGTTGGTGGTAAAGTGGTGAGCATAGCTGCTTCCCAAGCAGTTGACCCCGGTTCCATTCCCGTCTATCGCAGGAGGCAATTAAAAAATCAGTACAATATCTAATACGTCCCCTACCCGGGTAAATTGTTTGGAGAGAGGGCCTGTAGGTGGGGGGGAAGGAGGTTTCGCTGGAAGAGCCAGAGGAGTGCCCCCTGGGCTAGCGTGTGTGGTGGTGATAACGGCCGGATGGATTTAGAATGACGACTCCGGACCCCAACTTAAAAATTTAGCATCAACCGGTACAGTCGTAAATTATGAGATTGATCAAGTGTGGCATGACTTTTTAGATGGAGATTGCATGTGGTCACGTACTCCCTGGAACCCCATAGTCACCCCTTCTCTGATGTGCTAGCCCAGAACATTCTCTGCCCCAATTCGCAAGACCTTTTGCTGTTTCCGTGTGCTTACAGTGTGGATTTACCAGTGTTGTCTGAGGAGGTGGTGGACAATGGCGAGACACAGGTGTCGGGGGGTGAGGTAGTTGTATGGGAAGCAAGTTACAGTGGGGACTCCTTGGGGGGACTTTCTCATGATGGGACAGATTCAACTTGGGTGGATCAGGCACAGGAACAGATGAATTTTTTGGGGGTTTATTTAACTTTTATTTAGCAAAAATAACCACAGAGATATTTATTCGTTATCTTCTCTGAGCAGGTCTGGCGTTGGGGTTCGTCACTTTGATGGCGAGCTGTGCCGCTCTCTCCACAATGGTCTGTAG
>ONZH01024368.1:0-14585 GCA_900303285.1 Rhinella marina | reverse complement strand
ATCTAAACAAAGGTTAATCCATACAAGTGTCCATAGTTAATCAATATATAGAAACAAAGTTGGAGGAGACAGCACGTCCTTAATGAAGCTTTATTCCAGATGCTACGTTTCGGCCCAAAAGGCCTTTATCAAGCATGCTTGATAAAGGCCTTTTGGGCCGAAATGTAGCATCCGGAATAAAGCTTCATTAAGGACGTGCTGTCTCCTCCAACTTTGTTTCTATATGCTAATTGCTTTTTGAAGGGATTCACCACCCTTCCTGGAGACGTGCACCCTCATCCACCCACTCTGTGGGGTGCTGCCCTATCTGCTTCTTTACATAGTTAATCAATAGTCACCTAAGGTATATAAAGT
Source organism: Rhinella marina (assembly GCA_900303285.1). Taxonomy (NCBI): domain Eukaryota; kingdom Metazoa; phylum Chordata; class Amphibia; order Anura; family Bufonidae; genus Rhinella; species Rhinella marina. Next base: position 14,231 of record ONZH01024368.1, on the reverse strand, counting down.
GAGTGTCTGTAAGCCCAAAAAGGGTTCCATGGAACAAGCAGATGTTCAGGAGTGACATGACTGCTCAGGTGCAGCCATGTCAAGAAGTCAACTACTTTCGCAGCCGGGTATCCCTGGTGACCCAGAGGAGCCCCCCCCCCCCCCGGACAGATGTATTTTTAACTCATAAGTAAGTATATCTTTGGTTTTATTCTTGTTAATTGTACTTGTTATGATTCTTGTTTACTTTACTTGTTTCTTCTGTATTTTTGTTTATCATTTAAGTAAACTATATTTTTTTCCACTTAGCTATTGTGTGTGGACCTATTTATTCTCGCATCATAGAATTCACAGTAAAACACCGAATATTCACCAAATTTCTGATAAGATTTGTACTTAAACGAATTTATTCGATCGAATCTACATTAAAAAAAACAATCGTTGTTTTGCGAACATTCCTGCACAAATTACGAACGTAAAAAGTTAAAAGTATGCAATATGTAAGGATTAGCGTACAAAAGTATGTACGAATCCTTAGCGTACTATTAATGCGCAAACGCGTCATACACACGAGGCTAGGCCGCAGCGTACAGTCTTTAGAGGCAGTCCATATGAGGTTGAAAAATAAGGTGCTTACTGCTAGCTATCCAGCTAAGTGCATAATTTACTAAAAACACTGGACAATAAGTGCATAATAGGACACATACATTGCAGTACCTGAAAAAAAATACACACAATGGGCTAAAGTGCTGAACCAGTAAAAACAGTGTAGCTAAAATACAGCAAAGACATAAGTATGCAAACATTTTAGTGCAATCAATTTTACATTTGCAAGCATAAAAGGCTCAGATATACGTTAGAGTCTCTCCTGATGGCTCCTTAGCATGATAAAACACTGTCTGGAACATTCAATTGTAATCCACATGAGGTAATATTGTAATCCAAACAGGTAACGTAATCCACATTGATATTAGAAAATAGCAGCACATAGAGAACCCTTTTTGCAAAGGGGGCTCCTAAATAACCTGAGAAGGAGGGAAAAAGGAAAATAGGCGCGCTTAGGTGCAACTGGGACTTTTCTGCACAATGCCCATCTGGGTGAGAGTCAAACGGGGGCAATACAAACAACCAAACATGAAAAGTGCCAACTAGCTCTCACCCGTCAGGTGCAGTCCATGGTGTGGCTCCCATAGGTCCTCCTGAGGTGTCCATTACATCACCCTGCCAGTAGAATGGTTCCTCAAATGAGGGACCTGAAGTCCTCCTCGCTGGAACTGCTGCTAAACGTCATCAGAGGACGCTCCTGCCTCTTGTAGGCCACGCTCGCTGCCGTAGCAGGACTCCAGTGCCCTCTTCATCCGTAATTCGGACTTGAATTCGCCGCCAGCCCAGCTAACAATTTCTGCACTGCCCCAGTCGACCCCGCAACTGCTGATGTTTCCAACACCTCCCTGCCCCCCCCCTTTCACCCACCCTCCAGATGTCCGCTCACCTGGCCGTCCCTGGGGAAGGTGCCCAGCAGCCGCAGATCGCCACGTCTCTTGTTCCTGGACAGTCCTTGCTCCCCTGGCCACTGCAGACGGCTCATCAGAGGTCCTTGTACTCTCCTCTTGACCATCCTCACCATCAGCAGAGTCCTGACTCCATTCTCCCTCTTCTGCTAACTTTGATGGTGTAGCTCCGCCTCCTGGCCCATAGGGGGTGGAGTTACGATCCTCCACTGCGGTGAACTCTGGCCCACCAGCAGGTGGCAGTGTTCCCCTGGACGTTCTATCTTCAGTGTCTGCCTCTCTGATCAGTGCAGCCGAGGAATCCAGGCTAGATGCACTTAATGGGCTCCCGACTCCTGTCACCGGAAGCTCAGGGGGCAGAGCCACAGCATCCCTGCTCCTCTCTCTCAGAGCTGAAGGCCGTCGGCTCCCAGCAGAGTGCTGCTGCGTTGGAACTGCAGCTTCCCTGTTGTCCTGGCAACCCCAACTCAAATCCGCTCTACTGCTTGAAATGGGACCCGCCCACTGCTCCTGTGCTGTGGCCCCGCTCAAAGGTAAGGCCCTGGCTCGCTCCCTGCTCTGACTTCCCAGCAAGGAGCCCACTGCAACTGCTAGTGCCCCCACCCACCGGACCTGAAATACGGGACAAGGGTTAACTCGTCCCTACCCTGCCGAGCACAGCCGCTGTGCGGGATTACTCCCAGCACGGCTGCAGGCAGAAAAAGCTCCACTGCCACACTGCCGTACCGGAAGGTCCCTTAAGGGGCTCCCTAAGCGCCACCACACTTGAGGAGTGACCTCCGGACTAAGCTGTTCACCTCCGCGCCCGGGGCCTAACTGATGGGGCTGCTCCAACTACATTGACCCCCTGTGACGCGGCTTGCAATGTCTCCTGCACCCACTCCTGCCCATGGCTCACCGCTTCTGCCCTAACCTCTGCAATTAACTGCTCAAGGGAAGACATGTTAAAAATACGGCTGCACCACGTTCACAGTAAACTGAACAGCCACTCCCCTAAATTGCCTTAAATATCCAGCACCAAAATGCTACTCCATCCTTGACTTCACCCCTCACTCCACCCCTGCCATACCCCTTCACCAACTGCCAAACTTTTAACCCTATCCACTTGCACCTTCCACCTAAGTCAAGCCGCATTTTGCTACGGCTGCGCCCGCTTCATTGCTTTTCTTCCTAACTGCATGCGTTTTTCACTAGTGTGAAGAAAAACTGACGAATAACACTCATCATCTTATAGCAAACATCAGTGAAGAACACACTGTATCCAGATGTCTTCCGTTTTTTTCAAAAAGATCCCATTCACTTCTATGGAGCTAGAGCTGGGTGAATTATGTGATATCAGAGGACATTACAGGGAAGGGGTATAAAAGAAGAGAAGGATAACTACAAGTCCCTGAATGTCCAGGTCTTTGTAATGGGATATCAGAGGATATTTCAGGGAAGGGGTTTTAGGAGGAGACGACTACAATTCCCAGAACATCCATGTCGTTATTATGGGATAATAGAGGACATTTCCGGGAGAGGGGATAAAAGGAGAGGACTACAACTACCAGCATGTCCAGGCAGTTATTATAGGATATCAGAGGTTATTTCAGGGATAACCTCAGCATGTCCATGTCCATTATTATGAGATACCAAATGATATTTTGGGAAGGGGGGGCAGGTCCAAAACAGAGGTAGTGTTTATCCAGCTCACATTGATTTGGCTAAACTCCATGCACAGTATGGACCTCTTACCATGCATGGGAAATAGCTGACTCTACAGCAGCTGTCTATTTTCCATGCCTGGTAGGGACCTGTCAGCCCCCTCGTGGTCAGGTCCGGAACTATGGTGGGAATTGGCTGATTCACAGTGAATTGTCTAAATTCCATATTCTGTAAGGACCTGCTTAACCCTTTGTGGTATGAGTTACAATTAATTTTACCCAATAAAGTGTGTCAGATGAATGGTAGAAAATCAGGTTTTTCTGTGTATTTAATTTTTAATCCTTATAACTGTTTAACCCTTTCAGTACCGACCACTTTTCACCCTAAATCCCAGGCCGATTTTTGCAAATCTGACATGTGTCACTTTATGTGGTAATAACTTTAGAACGCTTTTACTTATCCAGGCCATTCTGAGATTGTTTTCTCATGACACATTGTACTTTATGACAGTCATAAATCTGAGTCAATGTATTTCACCTTTATTTATGAAAAAATCTCAAATTTACCAAAAAATTTTCCTTTTCAATTTCTCTGCTTTTAAAATAGAAAGTGATACCTCATAAAATATTTATTACTTAACATTCCCCATATGTCTGAAGGACCCGGCTTTGCCAGGGTATATTTAATTTATTTCTTTTACTGTTTGTGTGTGTGTGTCGTTAAAAGATATCGAGAGTGACCTCTACAGTGCCTGCCCCTTTAACAGTGACCTCTACAGCTGCCCGCCCCTTAAACAGTGACCTCTACAGCACCCCGCCCCTTAAACAGTGACCTCTACAGCACCCCACCCCTTTAACAGTGACCTCTACAGCACCCCGCCCCTTTAACAGTGACCTCTACAGCAGCCCGCCCCTTTAACAGTGACCTCTACAGCAGCCCGCCCCTTTAACAGTGACCTCTACAGCAGCCTGCCCCTTCAACAGTGACCTCTACAGCAGCCTGCCCCTTCAACAGTGACCTCTACAGCTGCCCACCCCTTTAACAGTGACCTCCACAGCAGCTAGAATGGCCACTGTCTTCACCGCAGAAAGCCAGACCTCACCGTCCATTCCCCCAAACGTGAAACAGCGCCCCCAGTTCCCATGAAGACACATCACTAAACATGAGGCCACATGGATTTTGCAGCACAGATTTTGATGGATTGGTTTGCGGGAGCCATTGATTTTTATTTTTTTGCGTTATTGTCTTATGTGGGGTCTTATTTTTTGCAGGGTGAGGTGACGTTTTCATTGGTACCATTTTGGGGTGCATAAGACTTTTTGATCACTTGGCATTACACTTTTTGTGAGTCAAGGCGAAAAAATAGCTGTTTTGACATACTGTAGGTTTTTTTAAATTTTTTTTTACAGCATTCCCCCGAAGGGGAAAATCATTTGATATTTTTATAGAGCAGGTTGTAAAGGGCGCGGAAATACCCAATATGTGTATTATTTTTATTTTTGTCAAGTTTTACACAGTAAATTAATTTTTGAACAGAATTAAATCGTGTCTTAGGTAGGGTCTCATTTTTTGTGGGACGAGATGACGGTTTGATTGGTACCATTTTGGGATTAATACATCTTTTTGATCGCTTGGTATTACACTTTTTGTGAGGCAAGGTGACCAGAAAACGGCTTTTTTTTTTGCACAGTTTTTTTTTTTTTTTTTTACGGCGTTCACCTAGCGGGGTGGGTCATGTGATATTTTTATAGAGCCGGTCGATACGGACGCGGTGATACCTAATTTGCCTACTTTTCTTTTTTTTCCCTATTTTTTACAATTTTTTTAACTTTATTTTGGGGAAAGGGCACTTTTTTTTTTTTTACTTGAAACTTTAATATTTTTGGGATATTGTTTTGGAAAACTTTTTTTTTTTTTACTTCTTTTTTCACTCAGTCTGGGACTTCAACTTTTGGGCGTCTGATCCCCTGCACAATGCATTACAATTAGAGATGAGCGAGCATGCTCGGCCAAGCATGCTCGAGTGCCATTTTTGCGTATTTGCATACGCATTTTAAAATTCGTACGCTATTCATACGCATATTTTAATCTATATGCAAATGCGTACGAATAGCGTACGAATAGCGTACAAATTCAATTTGTACGCTATTCGTACGCATTTGCGTATAGATTAAAATATGCGTATGAATAGTGTACGAATTTTAAAATGCGTACGCAAATACGCAAAAATGGCACTCGAGCATGTTCGGCCGAGCATGCTCGCTCATCTCTAATTACAATACTTCTCTATTGTAATGCATTGGCTGTAAGTGTATAACCAGTGTAATACACTTACAGCTTCCTGCCTGTGAGATCCAGGGGCTGGATCTCACAGGCTTCCGTAGAAGGCAGCCCGATGCCTAAGCAAGGCATCGGGCTGCCTTCCCTGCCATCGGGTCCCCGTGACTGCAGCGTGGGGACCCGATGGGGATCGCAAACCCTTAGGATCCCCACACATGCCGCGGTCAGTGCTGACCGGACCCCTGTAGCTGATCGGGTGAGCGGGGTATGGCGCTGGGATTTTTGTCCCAAAGGGTTAATATCACCATAAAACATGAATCCGTATCATGGACGCATCTCACCCCCTCCCCCCGAGTCCTCTGAGAACAGGGTTTGGGCTCAGGTGATATTCCAAATAAGCCTCCAATCAACGACTGAAAAGTTGTACAGTGTACGAGAAAAATAAACTATGGGCGCTAATTTTCCATTTGTCAAGAGTTCACAGTGAATTGTTCACACAAAAGTATCCTTTCAGAATGCAAGACTTTGACGTTAACCTGTGATTTCACCATCATCATTGTTAAAGCAGGCTAAACTCTATGCCTGAAGAGGACCTCACCAGCATGTAGCCCCATCAACATGTAGCCCCATCAGACACAGAATGGAAGTCCTCTTCACTAATGTGATCCATACCCCAGACGGACCTGTGTTAGAAGTTTTTCTGCTGGTGAGGTCCTCTTCAGGCATAGAGTTTAGCCTGCTGACAGTGCCCTGTCTATTTCCAATACCCCAGATGGTCTTTTTCTATGAGTTATCTACTGAGAAGTTTTTTTTCTGCTGGTGAGGTCCTCTTCAAGCATCCGATTTACATAGAAGTGACTATTTCCTATACTCCAGAAGGACCTTGTAACGGGGAGCCGGCAGTGCTCTCCCACCCTGCAGCGCCACCAGTCTCCTGCGTCTGTGCTGGAGTGAGGATGCGGCCGGCACATGCATCCCGAGAGGCTGGCGTCCTCCGTCCCCTAGACAACAAGTAGAGGGGTTGAGCGCCGACAGCAATCAGTGTTCAGAATATGTTTATAGGGCTCACGTGACGTCACATGACCCATCTGTTTGGCCTTGCTGATGGAGGTCACGTGACGCTGGTCACAAGACCAATCTTTGGGCCTATTCAAACTGGCCTGCCTGCTGGCCACAGGTTGCCTGTGATTGGTCCTACTACCTTTACCAGCGTTTTGAGTACCATTGCAACTTCTGTTATCTGACTTCGGCTTTGAACTTGACCTTGTCCTTGTTTCTCACTTTGTATTAAGTGACCTCTTGGCTCCTGACCTCAGCTAGTATTTTGACCTCGTTCTCATGTTATACCTTGCACTGACGTTACCTCTCGGCTCGTGTTTGACTCTGCTTCAGTATTATCCCTCGGTATTGAAACGACATCCCGGCTTTTGACCTCGGTTTGGCGGTATTCTATTTTCCGTGTGTTCTGTCTTTGTCTGTTGTTGTCTCCCGTTGTTTCCCTCCCTGTACGTCCCAGCACGTATGTAAGCTAGGGACTGCCGCCCCAATTGCGCACCGTCGATTAGGACGGACTGTGCAAGTAGGCAGGTACAGTGGTGTGGGTTTGAGCTCAGGGCTACACTATTGGCTGAACCTTGACAGACCTTTTACATCTATTACGTACGGTACTAGGGATATTTCATACTGCTGAAGTCCGTTTGAGGGATGCGATTTAACGAAATGGCTATTATCCATACTCCGAAAGGACTTTTTACAGGTATTAACAACTAGGAAGCTGTTACACACACTTTATAAAAATTTGGTGGCTGTTATCAAAATGTTACCCTTTAAGAAGCGCAGGTCCTGGATAGGTGTTGCCTACATTGCCAATACAGAAGAGATCAGGGTGGATAAAACGGCAACATATAACTGACTGTGTGATGGTGATAGCGGCAGTGGCGAGTCGTCATTGGCAGAAATACAGTTAGAAACATGATGCAGGCAAAGAGGTAGATGTCTTGCTGTGTAATTGTGGAAGCAGCAGTGGTGTGTCAACATAAATGGCTGTACAGTATGGAACATCATAAGACAAGGCTGGATTTGAATATCAAAAAATGTCTGGCTGTGTAGTGGGGATGGTGGAGGCAGTAATGGTAGTAGTAACTGGTGGCAGCAGTGGCAGTTCAGTATGGAACATGACGGACTAGATGCAGGAGATGCCTGGCTGTGCGGTCTTAATAGCAGTTGGTGGCAGCAGTGGCACTTTCGGTGCCCTCGTCTGTGGCGTGCCTCTTTGGTACATGTGACCTATACATTGAGGTATGTTTACAAACCACCACCTGGATTATATATATTAGGAAAGGGGTGTTAGATCTTGACATACAGATGTGAGCAATTGGTATGACATCATATCCGGTGGGGCAGCAGGAACTCAGAACGCCCACCACCAGGTGTTTGACATGAGGGTGGATGCATGTGGGTATATATATATCTGGACTTGGTTGGTCTGGTATCTCCTGAGGAAGCAGTGAGCGAAACGCGCGTCGAGAGTGGAGAGCCTGGGGTTGGTAGGCATGCACTTTAGCACTATGCATTTATGTAATGTATGTTTGTCTATTTAGTATTTTTATGCACTGGCACTTTAAATACGTATTTATGGTATGACAAATGGGCATTATATACTGTGACTTATGTACCATTATGAATTGAGCTGTGCCACCCAGAGCACTCGGCGATTGATCCTGTGGTGTATCCGCTGTGGACGTTTATCCATCGCTATATATGTACTGATTGTTTATGTGTATTTTTTAATATAATATATATTGAATAAACTTTACATGATTTTAAAATATATGCTTGTCATTGTTGTATTATATAATTAGAGGGCCTTAGTCGATGCTCGCCTTTGGTTGAACATTGTGCCCCAAACTTCTTGATGTGAGATTGATTTATAAAATGATGCCAACATAAAGTATAAATATGGGGAATGTAAAATAATAACTATTTTTGGAGGTATTACTATGTATTTTGAAAGTAGAGAAATAGAAATTTTGAAATTTGTAAATTTTTTAAAATTTCTGCTAAATTTAGTATTTTTTAATAAATAAAAATGAAATATTTTGCCACAAATTTACTACTGTCGTGAAGCACAATATGTGACGAGAAAACAATCTTAGAATGGCCTGGATAAGTAAAAGTTATTACCACATAAAGTGACATGTCAGATTTGCAAAAATCGGCCCGGGATTTAAGGTGAAAAGTGGCTCATTACTGAAAGGGTTAAAGAGGACCTTTCACCACTCCTGACATGCCTGTTTTAATAGCTACATGCATTCCCCATATTATAACTATTCCAGAACAGCTATTCTTATGGGTCTATGTTGTGCCATTCCTTTATTACTTCTATTAGAAGCTATTAATTAATTGCTAGCAGTCTGCAGTAAGGGTACAGAGGGGTACACAGACTCACTCTATCCAATAAGTGCTGCCATTTTCAGACTGTGCAGATAAACACCCCCAACTAGTTAACACCCCTCTGTACCCTTACGGTAGACTGCTAGCAAAACAAACTTCATTTGCACCCATAACACAGAAATACAATTGTTTGTCAGCCAATTTGGTGGAATGAGGGAAGTCTGGAATGTTGCATAATATTCTACAGGGAAACCGTCAGGTCCAGGGGCTTTATTCGCAGGGGACCCTTTCAGGGCACGTACTATTTCGTCAGGGGTGATCGCACTATTCAGTGACTGTAGGACCTCTGCCTCTAAAGTAGGCAACGATAGTGTATCTAAAAAGGAGGATATGCTGAGATCGCAGGGCTGGGGGGTAGCTTCATCTAGCTTCAAGTTATATAACTTGGAGTAATATGCAGCAAAGGTATCTGCTATTTTTTGTGGGTGTGTATGTGTAGTTCCACCATAATTCAATTGCACAATTCTAGCCTCCGCCCTCCTCCCATTAACCCTGCGCGCTAGCATGGCTTCAGCTTTATCTCCCATATGATAAAAGTGGGAGTTGAATCGTCTGGAATTGCGTTCATGCGAATACAATAGCAAAGAGCTGAGACCCTGTCTACACCGTCGGAGTTCCTCTAAAGAGGCTGAGGATGGCCTATGTTTGTGAAGAGCTTCAGCTGATTTAAGGTTCACTAACGCCTTATCCATCTCCTTAACTCTGGCCCTTTTTAAGCGTGCAGCAGACTGTAAGAGTATAGCCCTCATATACGCTTTGTGCGTAAGCCATAGCATGGGAAGAGAAATATCTGGGGTGTCGTTAATAGCAAAAAACTCCGACAGTGTAGCAGTATATCCCCCAACTCTCTGCGCACATTTTAAGAGATGCGAGTTCATTCTCCAAAGCGGCGGGGATAGGGTGGGAATACCATCATCCAATACAATGCACACCGGTGCATGATCTGACCACACTGCGCTCCCAATGTCTGACTGAGTCACCTTGTGCAGCAGGTTACGTGACACTAATATATAGTCAATTCTAGACTGAGACATGTGCACCGTCGAGATAAACGAGAAGTCCCTTTCTACCCCATGTTGGTATCTCCAGATATCATGATATGGCGATTCATACAACACTTGCCTTAAGTCTGGTCTATGCTCCCGGTGCACTGACTTGTAATCGAGATCTGAATCTACCGGTACCCCCGATAATGACTTCTCCTGCAGCCTCTTTCTGAACCTTAGCGAAAAGGCGTCTACAGAACGCCACCTGCCGGACATTGGGAGCATACAGGGCAACCAACGTGTATGGCTGACCATTCACATAACACACTAAAATGACATACCGACCCGCTTTGTCCGTAATGCATTTAGAGAATGAGAAGTCTGCATTACCCTTTATACAAATAAACACCCCTCCTTTCCTCTTTTTGATAGCAGGGGAATGATATATAACAGGAAACCTCTTATTCGTGCACCTGCCGACATCAGCCTCTAGTAGATGCGATTCCTGAATAAACGCTATGTCGCATTTAGATTTGTGCAATTCCCTCCAGAGTTGGGACCTTCTAAAGGGGGAGTTTAAACCCCTAACATTCAGTGAAAGGATTTTTAGCCCCATGTGGTCAACCAAGGGGTATGCCGTGCCCACCTCAGCTCCCGTACATCATTGCAACTGCCCATGTAACACTCCATGATTCCGGCATGCACGTATAAATGCAGAGACATCTTCAGTACAATCAAGACATTGCTCAAAAATGTGTAGAACAAAAACAAAAACCAAAAAGACACACAATTCAAACCAACAAACAAGACCACAGCAAAAGGATATTTGCCAAAAAGCATAACGCCCAGGATAGGGCTTACGACCGTAGCGGTCGAAGATTAGGTGATGGAGGGCAAAAAGAGGAAAGTCCTCGTCCGTACATACTCTCCGAAGAAATATGTCACGTCCTCCAGGCTAGCGGCGCCGCTAGTGCTTCAGGTGGTGCTCCACTCTGCCGGGATCCTGCCAGGTCTTGGTACTGCTTCCTCTGCTGCTAAATCCAGCTTGTGAATAAGGCCCCACTCCATTAACTTGCGGGAAGCTTCTTGCGGCGATTGTAAGATATCAAGAGCTCCATTGTGGGACACCAGAAGCTTCACAGGAAATCCCCAACGATACTTTATTTGGTTATCTCTCAGAATTTTGGTGATACCCGAGAGTTCCCTTCTCTTTGCCATCGTTGCCGCCGATAGGTCAGGGTACACCGAGATCTTATCAAAGATGGCGGATGGTGTAGGGTTGAGACGCAGGACCCGCAAGAATGCTTCTTTTACGGTATAGAAGTGGATTCTGGCGATGACATCCCGGGGAAGGGCGGCATCCAACCCCCTAGGTTTCGGCAGGCGATGAATCCGATCAATAATCAGATCTCGGTCAGATAAGTCAGGGAGTGCAGCCTTTAGTAGATCTTTGAGGAGTTGGTCAAGCTCACCGGGCTCCACCGATTCCGGTACCCCTCGAATCCGCACATTATTTCGGCGGTGCCGATCCTCTAGGTCGTTCACTTTAGCAGATAATTTCAAGAAGTCCTCCTCTAGTGCCTCATGGGCGTCAATGAGGGAGTTGTGTGAGGTAGCGAATTCCGCCATCTTGGTCTCTATGTGCGCGGTGCGCTCCCCAATGCATTGTATATCTCTCTTGAAATCTCCCAGGAGACTCACCATGTCTTCTTTCATGGAGGAACGCAGGGAGTCCAGTAAAGTCCGCATGCCGCCGGCAGTCAACGGTGTGTCTTGAGGTATAGAGGGTTCCGACCCACCCGCGCTCAGTGCCAGAGGGGAAGAAGCTGGCATGGCGGGAACAGAGGCAGGAGATCGCGCAGGCGGAGTGGAGTTTCTCAGGCCCTGATCCGCCGAACTTGTTTTGCCGAAAAATTCAGTAAGTTTCGCCGGCGGTTGCCTCTTTCTCAACTTTCCCATGTTTACAGGGGTGGAACTGACCTGTGTATAAGTTTGCTAGCCACTGAGGACCTTGCTGTGTGCCGCTTACGGAGTATATGCACGGAGCTGATCTAACTTGCGACCGGCGCCATCAGCGTGCAGTCCACGCCCCCACATGCCATGGTAATTTATAAGGAAACACAGTGGGTAGCAGTGGAAGAAAACATCTTTTATTTCTACTGAACGGTCTTAGTCTAAAATTAGTGTATTTCATCTATTTTATTTAATGTTTCTGTGTGTCGTTGCAGAGAAAAAGTCAATGCAGCTGTCAGAAGTTGATTTTTACCTTCATTTTTTCAATGCCCATTGGCTGCGGAGAGGTAGGGGGCGTGCCTGACCGGGTAAGGGGCGTGGTTTAGCGGGACTTTGGGGGGGGGGTTGCTTTTAAGTCCTTCTTTTGAGGGTGGCCTGAATTACAGGTCGCGATATAAAATAAATATGGATCGTTTCTAGGCGCTGCTTGGTGAAGAATCCAGGCTGGTAACGGATGTATAGATAAATCCTTTTATTTGAAAGTAGTCAACGCGTTTCTGGGGCTGAATTGCCCCCTTCGTCAGGACTATGTACAGACTGTGATTTTTTGCACGTTTAAAAACTTGCTGTTTTGCCGCGCAGGCCAAAGAAAGGGGGGGGGGAAACAGTGGGAGTGTTCTCCTGGTGATTGACAGGTACATCGATAATTGAAACACAGGAATAGAGGATAGACAGTGCTTGGAAATATTGATTACTATCGGATCGCTGTGAAGCGATCTCTTGTAGGCTCGTAGCGCTACTTTCCCACTGGACTGTTTGGTGTATAACTAACGGCTCAGGATGAGCATTCTCCGTGGTGCTGATGCACCTGGGCGCAGAGTATGGTTGATCCTTAGTCTATCCAGCCAGGTCTCATCTCGCATCAAAGAAGTGTTTACTTGGCTGGAGAGCCTGGTACCTGAATGCTGGATGGAGCACTGCAACGGTCAAGAATCCACCCGACTTCAGACCGGGCTCTCTGGTAAAATAGATCACATCTAAGGTCTGTGTCGGGATATCCCCGGGGCTGTGGGTCTGGACTCAAGTTAACCCAGACGGACATCGGGAGTGGAAGGGGGGGGGGGTTACCTTTTAGGTTGACATGCAGCTATGATTAGAAAGGTATAAAATATATAGCATACATAGGGATTATAAAAACAAACCATAGATTATATTTAAAATAACATCAAATAAAATAAACAAAAATTGGTGTATTTTCGTTAGAATTTATAGACCTCTATGTGTATAGGTTGTTATCCTATATGTGGGCAACCTCAGGTACTATACAAACACAATATAATGCCTACCCAGTTTTGAGTGTGTCTCAAAAAAGAGATAGCTGTCATATTGGTTTCTTTAATTGCTACCCATAGTTTGTTATTTTTCTATTTTTATTTATATTTCACTTTCCTTTATTTTTGTTACTTTTCTACTGTTGTGCTTCTGCTTTCGTTATTTATATAATGGTTTCATTTAATTTATATGATGGTTTCATTTAATTCGTTCAGGCCATACGGTATCAACGTGTTTAATTGGTAAATCCAATATACCTCTCGTTTTTGAAGTAGATCGAATCTATTGTATGGATTCACTGGTATATAGTCAATTGGTGTAATTTTAATGTTATGTTTGTTCTGTTCCGGAGTATTGCTACAGTGTCTCGATAGACTATGTTTGTTATATTTTTTTCCGAATATTGTACCGGTGCTGGTTGAGACGGCAGTGCAGTGGCTGCGTGGTTCTTCCCACATATTGTAACCCGCATTGGCATTCAATAAGGTATATCACGTAGGATGACTGGCATGTAAGGTGATGATTGATGGTGAACACAGTTTTGTTTGTTTTGGAGGAGAAAGTGGTTTGACCATGGGTGATGATGGTGCAGCATAGGCATCTTGCTGTGTTACATTTATAGCAGCCAGTCTTGACTATCTTTTTCTGAGTTTGTACATGTTTATTATGTTTGGGTTTACTGGGGGCCAACAGATTTCTAATAGTTGGAGCTCGTCTGTACGTAATTCTAGGTTTTTTTGAAAGAAATTTTTCTAGAAGTGGGTCCTGTAGGATGATATGCCAATGTTTTTGTAGAGTTTTCTGAATGGTCGTGTTGGATGTACTATATTGTGTGATAAAGTTTATATCTCTAGGTCGTTCCTGTTTTTTTGTGTGTGGCTGTAAACAATCTATTTGTGTTAGACATGCACTTTTTTTATACGCATCTTTTATTATGTTTTCCGGGTAGAGTTTTTCTTTGAATCTTTTTTCTAAGATTTTAGATTGTAAATGAAACTCTGTTTTATCTGTACAATTTTTCCTTATACGTTTGTATTGGCTATATGGTATATTTTTTAACCATTTCTTATGATGAAAACTAGTATAGTGTATA